>CM059305.1:7005000-7022500 GCA_030340665.1 Neosalanx taihuensis
GAGAGGCAGAGTGGGACGTCTTCTTCTCTCTGTCTCCTCCTGACTTGACAACTGTGCGTCGTTTCCCATTGACAAGCAGGCAACAGCTGGTGAGCCAGTACATCTCCTGTCTGGGAATTGATCTCACTGTGATCTCCTCTCCCCTTCCTTCCACCCCTCCCTCACTCCCCCCCCCCCATCTGCGCCTCTCTCCTCTCCCCCCACCTCTCCCTCCTGTTCCACTTCCTCTCCCCCTCCTCTCCATCCCTCACCCTCTCTCCCCATACTCTCTCTTTCCCCTCCTCTCCACTCGTCTCCCCCTCGTTTCCCCCTCCACTCCTCTCCTCCCCCCTCCTCTCCCCCCTTCCTCTCCCCCTCCTCTCCCCCTCTCCTCTCCCCTCCTCTCCCCCTCCTCTCTCCCCTCCTCTCTCCCTTCTCTCCCCCTCCTCTCTCCCCTCCTCTATCCCTGTCCTCTCCTCCCCCCTCCTCTCCCCCTCCTCTCTCCCCTCCTCTCCCCCTTCTCTCCCCCTCCTCTCCTTTCTAAATGTCACAGGACCAGCAGCAGAGCGTTCGATGCCAAAGGTTCAGAATCCCCCAGATCAATATTACATCATTTCTCTCAATTAGGGCATATTTATTCTCCCTCAAGTTATTGTATGTCTGTGAGAAATCATATCTGCATGCCTGGCCAGGCACCAGAGGCCCTGTTCATGGTGTACATAGGAACAGGAGAAATCATCTCAGATTCGGACTGTGGGAGTGAAATATGATAGTGTCTTTCACCTTGGTGTTATTACAGTGAAAACACGAAGCCATTCTGTCCCAAATGGCTAATATGCCCCAACAGGACAGCAATATAAATCCTAGCTGTCAAATTTGGGCAAGGGCAGGAAGAAAAATGTTAAGGGTCTGAACTCTTATTGGCTATCGTTAGTGTTTTACATGAGAAATGTTAATGAGGTTGACATTTTGGTAAAGTTTGAACTGACCAGCTAAGAATCAGAATCAGAATCAGAATGAGGTTTTGATCGCTTTGCAAGGTTTACAAACATAAGAAGCCTAAATAAGAATAATTGCATTGAGTTAATTGATAAGAATTTCTCAGATCTCTCCAACATAGTTTATTATGTTTATATTCTACAGTTGAGCTGTACTGTACTTGTCATCCATATGTCTTTCAGTGCTTTAGATTTTTTGTCTTTGTGGTAATCTCTCCTCTGCAGAGAAAGCAGAACCTTGAAAACTGTTCTATAACACAGTTCTGTTTTCACGCGTAGTCATTCAAGATGAGACAAAGCTGTTCTCACTTGAGCTGGAACCTCCTCTGCTCTCTCTCTCTCTCTCTCTCTCTCACTCTCTCACTCTCTTATTCTCTATCTCCTCTCTCTCTCTCTCTCTCTCTCTCTCTCTCTCTCCTTTTCTCTCCGTTTCATGTGTTTTTAATGAGTTATTTCATTGTGTGATACTGCAGCTTCACGAACCCTGAGGCACCATAATTAGCTCGTTGCTAACTCTGTGACACCTATAGTGACTCAGGCTGCAGGCAGCTCAGCCTCAGCCTCTGTTGCCTTTCTTTGTATTAAGGTGTTAATCATCGACCCTGTGTGTCTCACTGGGCACGTGCGAAACCACCACATGACAAAGTGGCTCATCTGATATCACCTGACCAAGCGTCCAGAGAGGATGGATGCTAACTAGGAGACAGTGATGCCTGCTGCTTAAGCCAGAGTGTGACCTTGGTACTGCGCTCGGTCCTCTCCTGATCCTGGTCACCCCAGGGCGCTGGATGATGGGCTGGGCTGGGTTACAGAAACGTCTGCTGCCGGTGAGTCAGGGAGAGAGGAGCAGGAGGGACAGAGATTCCTGTGATGCCAGGCCAGAGCTGGAGGGGGCTGGGCAACGGGCACTGGGTGGGGGGAGTGTGTGTGTGGGGGGGAGTGGAGTGGGAGTGTATAGTGTAGTGAGTGTCCTCTTTCTGTGTGTGTGTGTGACTGTGTGTGTGTGTTGCAGTATGGTTCCTGCTCTGTAATGATCATCTGAGCCGTCAGGTTTTTCGCTCTTTTCCTGGATCTTATTGACAGAAGCGTCAGAGGGAATGTTTAGCTGCTGTTGTGATGTGTGGGTCCACACTGATGACTCCTCCCCCTCCTCCTCCCTCTTCCTCCTCCTCCTCCTCCTTCTCCTCCTCTCCCTCCTCTCCTCTCTCCTCCTCCCTCCTCCTCCGTCCTCCTCCTCCCTCTTCTCCCTCCTCCTCCTCTCCCTCCCTCCTCTCCTCTCTCCTCCTCCCTCCTCCTCCTCCCTCCTCCTCCCTCCTCCTCCTCCTCTCCTCCCTCCTCCTCCCTCCTCCTCCTCCCTCCTCCTCCCCTCCTCCTCCCTCCTCTCCTCCCTCCTCCTCCCTCCTCCTACTCCCTCCTCCTCCCTCCTCCTCCTCTCTCTCCTCTCCTCTCCTCTCCCTCCTCTCCTCTCCTCTCCTCTCTCCTCCTCCTCCTCCTCCTTCTCCTCCTCCTCCCTCCTCCTCCCTCCTGTTCCTCCTCCCTCCTCCCCCTCCTCACCCAGGTGCCTTCAAGGCCCCTCAGTCTCAGAGTCTTGGTGTGTCTCTCCTGGACTGTCGAGCAGCAAACCAACCAAATGAGTCAGGATGGTTTGAACGTGAACGTGTGAACGTATTTGTGCTTTACGCGAATAAATCCACTCGTCGGGGTGGAGGAGGAGGAGAGAAAACAAATTTGATTAAACTAAAAGATGGCATCCAATCGCATTACCCCGCACAAACGTTTCAACAAATTGGAGCAATGTGCTTACCCAGCAAACTGGCTCCTTCGGGGTCTGATAGACAATTAGAAACAGCCGCAGCCCTCATATATAACACAACGTTAGTTACTCACAGGAAGTCTTAATGTACCGCATCAGCAGAGATCCAGCTAGCTGCCAATCAAACTGCTTTTCAACCTTCTTGAAGCTGCCTTCCTGTTCAGAATACCAATGAAGTGTCCTGGCTGGAAACACACAGTGAGGCCAACTTTAGCTAACTGGTTTTGAATGTTAAATGTCCTTGTTGCGTTAGCAAAGAACAGTAACCTCGATATACTGAGATCTCTGGTCTCTCTGGCTAACCGGCGCTAGTCAGCTAGTCAGTCAACAAAACTAGTTGGCTCTGTGACTGTCGTCTTCCTTGACTTCTAACTCGTTACTCTTCGAATCAAAAGTCGTTTCACTGAGGAGTAACTTCTTCCTCAGAAGTTGTTTTATTTTTATTTTTTATTGTGATTAGATTTGGGACATATTCATTCCATTAGAGCTCGAGCTGTTAATTGTGGTTCCTCAGGTAGAGGAGAAAACAGACAATCAGAGCGCAGCTGTGCTCGTGTCCTGCTGTGCTGTCCAAAATGGCTCCCAGCCTCTCAGATTTTAATGCGTCTTTTGTGTTATTTTGGGGTTTTGATTTCGAATTGAAGTTTGTCTGTCCCTACTTTTTCGCATTTCCCTGAAGTGAACTGGAGGCATTTTTCAACATGATCCAGATTTTTCTCCTTTTTTTCCCAGGCGTATCGAGGGTAGCTACTGTGTTTTCGTCCAATCAGTGCTTAGGAGCTCTCAGACATATGCTGTTTTGCTTGTGGCATCTCTGTCCTCTTTGTCTGTCTCTCTCTCCCTCTGTCTCTTTTGTCTCTCTCTCTCTGTCTCTCCCTCTCATTCATCCCTCTCTCTTTCTCACACACACACACACACACACACACACACACACCACACACACACACACTGTAGCTATTCCTGACACTTGTCTACCTTTTCCCTCTCATTTTCACCTCTTACTTACTGTCCCTCTCTCACCTCCCTCCTTCTCTATCACACACACCTCAACGATCAATAACCCACCCATTACACCGTTGATTTGATGTCTCTTCGGTCACCTGTCTCACCTGTCACCTGTCTCACCTGTCACCTGTCTCACCTGTCACCTGTCTCACTGTCCAAATCCCCTCCAGCCTGCTCCAGTGTCCCTTTAATCAGATTACAGCTCTACCTAGTCAGACCCTGGGCTCTTGAAACCTTAGTGCCCCACCCTCCCTCCACCACCTCCACCCCCTCCCTCTACTTCCACCCCCACCCCCCCCCTCCCCCCCGCAGGCACGCTGAGTGATTTCCTGCCTGCAAGATGTTTAGTCATAATCACAGTATTTACAGGTTGCGCAACACCCCCAGTTTGACTGATGTTCAGATGCATTGTTGGATAATTGCTGAGGCGCTCGTGAATTTCCATCGTCGTGTGGATAAAGAAAAAGTGACCAGAGCTATAGCGCGCTCTACACGCCACATTTATCTTTATTAATCTCGCTTTTATTCAGAGTGACAGACAAATGGAGAGTCTACAGCGACAGAGATTCCAAACAGGAAATCAAGGATCTGAGTATTCAGACTGCGTTGCCGACTAACGAGTGTTCCGTTTCCATGGTGTCTCCTTGACGAAACAAGCGACCCATGGCTTCTCTCCATGGGGAGTCACCATGCGTTCAATCTGACCCCACGTGACATTTAGGGTTAGAGGAGGAACCGACCTTTGAACTCTCTGGGGTCCTTGGAGCAAGATACACACCGGGAAATAAAACCTGACTAAAGATCTGCCTAGGGAAGATTCACTGAAGCCAATCAGAAGCCAACTGCCATGTTCAATGCAGATTTATTCACAGCAAAAACAATCAGAGCGGCAATCCGAATGAATTAGATGGTTGAAGAGAGGCTTTCTTTTTTTCATAGCAGCGTCTTCGCTTGACTGACAGCTCGGTAACATCGGTTGCCATGGGCATCTCTGATCCCCATCTGCCTGATGATGTCATCAAGGCATGCCACATCCACCTGCGGCAGCAGCTGTTGCTATGGAGATCCGCTGTAGCACTGCAGGAATGCGGGCAGAGCCAGGGCAGAAACTGCAGCTGGACTTCAGAAGGTTTCAGTTTAACGGGGGTGGGTTCAGCACAGCAAGTTCAAAGAGACTCTTGGGTAAACAATCAGCATGTTTGTCCCCGACTTTAAAGGTGCATCTCGATAATGAATTAGCGCAGGGCTTTCTAGGTGACGCATTTGTCTTTAAAGACTCAATTATCTCCTCCATAAAAGGAGCTTCTCTGAGCTGGCAGGAGAAATAGAAATACATAACACCTTATAAATTCCTTTATGAGAGGAGAGGGTCGGTGCACTTATTGGACTTCCAGGTCGCCCCTGTGGCATCGAGAGGCTCCCTCTTAAACCTGAGATGTGTCTCCAGTGGTGCGTGCGCTCAGATTACTCGTTTCGAGGAATAAAAATCACATTTTACTCTGCGTTTTGACTCTCTCGGACTCCGGGAGGAGCAGCAGTGAAAGCCCTTAAGAGCTGAGGTACCCATTGGGTTTTCATATTCCTATGCATCGGCGGTTTTCCTGGACGCTAAAATGACTTTATTTCGCAGCGTAGATACTTGTGGGTGGGTGGGAGGGGTGGGGGGGGGGGGGAGGACAGGGGGGATTGTATTTATTGTGGATAGTTTAGATTCGAAACGTTCACAGGGCAAGATAGTCATTTCCTTTTGTGCCGGCGTGTATTGGCCCGATACATCTTATCTCCGAGATATAGCGCAGCTCCTGCGAAAGCCATTTTATTTTAATGTGACAGCTATTGGATTTGCTGAAGAGAGTGTATTTAAATGTGCTTGAACTTGGCACATTCAGAAGGTTTGGCTCTTTTTGCGATCTGCAGGGAAATGAGTTTTTCCACCTGTCCTGCCGGATGTTAGCAGATCTCTCCGGCTTTGTACCGTGAAGCCACGTGATTATTTAACACTTTCCCTTCCGAAGGGATTCCTTTTGATTTATTTTTTTGCAGAGGGCAGCTTTTTTTTGTGTTGAAAGAGGAGAGTTTAATCTTGGTAACCACAGAGTCCAGTAGGATATCTGTTGTCTGAATGTCAAATACAACCTCCTCGATATCTCGATCCAGTTTTGCTATCTTGAATCCAAGTAACGTTCATATTTCATAGCCAGATCCATCTGCATTGGCCCATTAGACATGCCTTGCTAGAACTTGATTGACTTTGAATGTCATTAATTTGGTAACATTTTCACCTGCAGCTGTTGCTCGTGGCCTTTTATACGATTGGTTTAACTGTACGAAGGTGAATAAGAAGATCAAATGAAATCAATGTAATTACCATAATCCCCAATATAGACAGCATATATACATATTAGTCAAATCCAAAACTGTAAAAATTCAACCATCCTTGAGCAACCGGATTAAAATCATAACAAGCTGCTTAGAATCTGATTACATTCCGGCCGCCATCTTGTTGCGTTCAGAGCACTCATTCTCGATATTATAATCAGCCTCACAACCGCTAAAGTGAAATAGTAATTAATGTCCTGCCCCAGTTCCTCGACCCCCACACTCTCCCCCAGGATCGCCCAGGTTTGGACGCAATTTGCACAGGAAATTACCTCAGCGGTTTACAATGTAAGGGGCGTCATCAAGACTTGTTACTCTGCTGACAAACAAGCGCATTTATCCGAGTGAACTTGTATGTGTTTAAACCGTGTCCCGTTCTTATAACCAAACAAATTTGTTTACTTGGACCCTGATGCATCAAGAGAGAGACAAAGAGACAGAGAGAGAGTCAAAGAGAAGAGAGACAGAGAGAGAGAGAGAGAGAGAGACAGAGACAGAGAAAGAGAGAGATAGATAGAGAGGGAGAGAGATAGAGAGAGAGATAGAGAGGGTTTTTTATTTATTAAAATTGCTCCCTGCAGTTTTTTTGCTTATGCGGTTCCTTCCTGCCTCATTAGAGAGTCACACTCAAGAGAAAGGCAGCGAGAAAGGCAGAAACACCAGCGAGACATTAGTGGGACCAGTCATCAGGCGATCCAATCACAGCCCAGCAGCCTGCCACTCTGGCTAGCCAATTAGATCTCCCTCTGTGGAGAAGCTTTCTTCCACTGCTGATAAGGATGGCCTCCTCCTTCACTCCCCCCTCCCCCCACACACACACACACACACACACACACTTCTCAACCACTTCAATTTAGTGGGGTGTGGAGGCATTAGCGGTCAGATTACAGGGGTTTCTATCGTCCAGACCCAGAGGAGAACCCCTTCAGTGGAGTTCCTCTGGACAGAAGAAGACGTGCGGAAGGAGGAGGAGGAGGAGGAGGAGTACATATGGTCTGACTGAGATAAGATGAAGAGTGTCTGGGAGAGGGAGAGGTTGTGGAGGAGTGGGGTGGAAAAGAAACTGTATGTAGTCTTTGGTGTGTGTGGGTGTGTGTGTGTGCCTGTGTGTGTGTGTGTGTGTGTGTGTGTGTGTGTGTGTGTGTGTGTGTGTGTGTGTGTGTGTGTGTGTGTGTGCCTGTGTGTGTGCCTGTGTGTGTGCCTGTGTGTGTGTGCCTGTGTGTGTGCCTGTGTGTGTGCCTGTGTGTGTGTCAGTCAGCCTTATGACAGTAGAAGATTGCTGAGGATGTGCATTTGCTGCAGGTTGTCATGGCAGATTCCTCTTTGAATCTAAAACAATCTCAATAAGCCTCGTTTTGTCACACACAGGGAGAGACAGTGAGGAAGAGAAATTGCCTTTTGGAGCCATACTGCTGGCTCTGCTTTATGTCACCCAGGCATGAAAACACCTTGGATAAGACACGCCCAGAGATTGGATTTAGACCCCCACCTCTCTCTCTCCACTCTCTGCTTACAACAAACTCAGAGTGGCTCCAACTTCGCCACGTTCAAAGGAGGATTTGTGATGCAGGGTTACATTCAATCCCACCCTCAATGTCAGCCCCAGAACACTGAATAATAACCAGAGGGCTTTAAGGCAAATGAAGGCCCACATCGCACTGATTCCAGCTATCTCCCCTGTCTCCATCCAGGAGCACTTTAAACAGCCTTGTTTCAGGCCCAATGAATTCTTGATATTCTCCTGTTGTTACAAAACACCTGCATTATGGCCCATTGCCTCTTTGCCACGCCATTGTTCTTCTCTCCTTCGCCCTCTCCTCTCCCTCCTCTCTCTCTTTGTGTGTTATGCCTCAGACTCCAGGCGTATTATCCTGACAAAAGAGTTCACCAGCTTTGCTGTTTCATCCTCACCTCAGGTTGAGTGAATGACTATGCCACTTCAGCTGTTCGTCTCAGCATGATGTCTGCTGGGAAGAACACAGAGGCTCTGCTCGTGTACCGAAACTCAGGGGTGTCCAACCCTGGTCCTCAGTGGTCACCAACCCTGGTCCTCAGGGGTCACCAACCCTGGTCCTCAGGGGCCACCAACCCTGGTCCTCAGGGGCCACCAACCCTGGTCCTCAGGGGCCACCAACCCTGGTCCTCAGGGGCCACCAACCCTGGTCCTCAGGGGTCACCAACCCTGGTCCTCAGGGGCCGCTGCCCTGAAGGGTTTTAGATGTCTCCCTGCTCCAGCACACTTGATTCTAATGAATAATCATTACAAGGTTTCCACAGAGCTTGATAACGACACCTTAATTTGAATCAGGTGTGCTGGAGCAGGGAGACATCGAAAAACCTTCAGGACAGTGGTGGCTCCTGAGGACCAGGAGTGCCTAACCCCCCCCCTCCCCCCGGGCTCTGTGCTGTGTGTATAAATACTTCCCACATGGTGTTGTTCCTTTCAGGTGTACTTTGATCACGCTGACTCATCTAGGCCAACGAGACGCGAGACAGAGAGACGTGCATCATCTGTAAAGATCTTCTCTCTCTTCTTTAGACTTTCCTACTGGGAGAGACAAACCAGCACAGATGATTCTGGAACAGGTGTTCACAGACGAGGGACAAAACTCTCTGGATCTACATTCACATGTATTCATTTAGCAGGACGCTTTTATCCAAAGCGACTTCCAAGACAGAGCTTTACAAAAAGAGCATCAGTCACTTGATCATAACAACCAGATAGTCCCCAAACATTGTAGGTAGCCAGATAATGAAGCAGACATTTTGAGAAGCCAAAAAAGTGCCAAAAGGGAAAAGCCCTGAAAGAACATTCAGCCAAACAAGTTACAATAAGATGGCAGTAGCGTACCTGGATCTGAAGGTATTTTCTTTGTAACCCGTTGTCCCCATTTTGTATTTTTCTTTCCTCCTCGTTTACAAGAGTTCCTCACAGAACACAGAACCGTTCCACAACCCCGGGCTGTTTTGGGGATATTTTGGTTGTTGTTAGCTAATTGCAAGGCTCATTTGCATCTTGTAGGATAAAAGACTCTTTTTTTATTTAATTTTTTTCCCCCATCGAACACCTGCCTAATGGGAAACAGCTTTTAATCAAAAGTGCCCAAATATGGCTGGCATCCTGAAATGGAGACGCTTGGTAAAAGAGCGGCACATTTCTGAACGCCTCACCTGAGCTGTGTAAAAATACCATCGTCCCGAAAACCGCCGAATTGACGTTTTGCGGCGTCGTCGTTGTGACGTTTAACTCTGTAATCCTCTGTAAAACACAACATTTGTCATCGTTACCCTACAGTCAGCCTGAATTACCAGACATAGCAGAAGAAGAAACACAACAACAACAACAACACAACAACAACAAACAACAACAGAAGCAACATTGATTTAGCGCAACTTGAAAATACAGGAAATGATCTAGTTAAAATACCTCAAGACTTTCCCTCTCCTCCAGCTCAGAGGCCCCCAGCCCCCGTGCCCCCCCCCCCCCCCCAGGGCCCCCAGGGCATGGGGCCTCGTCTGAGTGGTTATGTATCAATCTCATCTCCGCGGGGAGACGGTCAAAGACACACTCGCTGTTTGTTCACCATGATTACCACCTCAGAGGATACCTACTGTGTGACCAAATTACCTGCAGGAACACATTCTTGGAGAGAGCAACAACCTCCCCCACTGGGTTCGCCCCCCTCCACCCCCCCCCCCGCGACACCATTAGCAGGGAGAGCAGGTGCACTGCCTGTGCTCAAATCCCAGGATTTATTCGTCAGTCACCCCGCCTCTGGAATATGGCCTTGTTCTTGGAATGGAGCAGAACACCAGCTGGGTTTATTCTGAGGGAGGTTTGGGGGAGGTTTGGGGGAGGTTTGGGGGAGGTTTGGGGTGTGGGGGGAGATAACTGGGACTTTTTGCAAACAACCCAAGTCGTTTCCTTAGGGACTTGTCTTATTAGTGCCTCTAACTGAGCTGTTTAGCTCATGGATGTTTATCAAGATGTCAACAGCGGCCTGAGATCTGCCTGTATGGAGACTGTTCCTCTCTCATGGGCGTGTGACTGTCAGACACACAGGTCGTTATACACACACTTCCTGATAAACACACACTCACTGATACACACACACACACCCTAATACACACACACACCCTAATACACACACACACACACTGCCTGATACACACACACCCTAATACACACACACTGCCTGATACAGACACACCCTAATACACACACACACTGCCTGATACACACACACTGCCTGATACACACACTCCCTGATACACACACACCCTAATACACACACACTCCCTGATACAGACACACCCTAATACACACACACACTGCCTGATACACACACACTGCCTGATACACACACACCAAAATACACACACTCCCTGACACACACACCCTGATACACACACACTGTCTGATAGACACACACCCTGATACACACACTGCCTGATACACACACACCCTGATACACACACACCCTAATACACACACACTGCCTGATACACACACACACACCCTAATACACACACACTGCCTGATACACACTCCCTAATACACACACACCATAATACACACACTCCCTGATACACACACTCCCTGATACACACACACCCTAATACACACACTGCCTGATACACACACTCCCTGATACACACACTCCCTGATCCACACACACTGCCTGATACACACACTCCCTGATACACACACACACTGCCTGATACACACACTCCCTGATACACACTCTTAGAAGGAGTCTCTCTGTGGTTGATGCACAACAAACCCAGTAAGCGCTAAGAAAATACTCTTCTACGTTATCTTCCTATTCCACCTCGTATTCTGTTCCTCTCTCCCTGATTAGGGTGTAGATGTTCGGATTGTTGGCTCCAGATGATTAGCACAATTTATTCCCCAGCCATGCCAAAGGGCCATTAAGCGTAGTTTTATCCAGACTATTCTCATTTGTCAAGATGGGAGCAGGGGAACATGAGGTGAATCTTAACGAGGCTCCTAGCGGAACGTCAACATCCAGGCGACACGTTCTGCTGTCGACACTTTACAGAGCTTTCCTCCGCGGAAGGAGGGAAGCTGAAGGGATGATAGAGAGTTTATCCGGAGGATCGCCGATAAGGAGAAAGCCCTTTGTTTTCACGGCCCTGACTCCGCCCACCTGGGGTTGCCTTGACAACTGTGCCCGCTGGACACAGATCTGAGGTCAGTTGATCCCCGCCCCAATCCTTCATCTGTGATGGAGATGCTGGCTCCAGACCAGTAACGACTGCAGTGAGATCCAGCGAAGGGCAGCCCGGGGTGGGAACAAACAGGGCCCTCGCCCTGCCTCACAGCTCCCTCGCCTGCCTCACAGTTCCAGTGCTGTTGTCTGCTTCATGGCTGCTTCATGGCTGCTTCATGGCTGCTTCGTGGCTGCTTCATGGCTGCTTCGTGGCTACTTCATAGCTGCTTCGTGGCTGCTTCATGGCTGCTTCGTGGCTGCTTCATGGCTGCTTCATGGCTGCTTCGTGGCTGCTTCATCTGGGTCGGTTAACTCAGCTCTGTGATGATGTAACGTTTGTTATCAGAACAGCTAAAGGACTCTCTGCTTGCTAACGCACCTGAACAAACATGTCCAGGTCAGCTGACACACCGCTGCATCACCTGGACGAGCTGTTCACCTCTGCTGAACTCTGCCAGGACAGTTTATTTGTCCTCTCGGGTTTTACTCCCTCCCTTAAGCGCTTTAAGACCCATTTCTGCACCCCTCTGCACTTTCCAGGCCCCCGACTCCACACCCCCCCCCTTCCTCCCCCTTCCCCCTCCTCCTTCCTTCCAAGATGGTAGAATCATGGTGGAATCTTCCAGAATTGAATCTTCACTCTCTGATTGGATTGTGTCTCCTTCCATCTTCTGCGGCTGTATTAAGTGGTGTGTCTTTGGAGGTGGTGATGGATGTCTCCCCCTCCTGCTGTCCGCCTGGCTCGTCGCTGACCTCAGCAGAACGGCCTGCAGGCCGGACAGAGACACGGAGCTCCATGATTTAGCTGCTCTGGGGGGGAACACACCCATCTGACCCTATGGCACGGCTGATGAGATCTGTCTCTCTCTCTCTCCGTCTGTCTCTCTCTCTCTTTTCTCTCTCTGTCTCTCTTTTCTCTCTCTCCCTCTGTCTTTCTCTCTCCCTCCACCCTGTTTTTCTCCCTCTCTCTCTCCCTCTCAGTTGTTCTCTCTCCCTCTCTCTCTCCCCCCTCCCTCTCTCTACTACCCCTTTCTCTCATTTTCCATCTCTTTCTTTCTCTTTCTAAAAACAACTTGTTGGTCTTCTACTCCCCTGTTCCTTAGCAGTGAGGTCATTACCCTCCTCTGAAACTCCACCTTTTCAGATAAGCTATTGAATTTGTTAAATACTGAGCGGGATGTGTTTTTTGTGTGTGTGTGAAAACATCTTTCTCAATTGATTTTTCTCTCAAAGCTATTTATCCAGGATTTTCACGTCTGCTACTTTATCTACTAGAACATTTAACGCTCTCCTTCAACCCTGAAAGTTTCATCTGTACAGGCTGAACCACTAGACTGGAAAGTGGGAAAGAGGGGAGGGGGAAAAAACTACATTTCCAAAGACTTTCTTTTCTAATCTAAACTCAGGACAAATCCATTGATTGAGCTTCTCTTCGTCATTGTCAAGCGCTCAGGTGCCGAAGTTAATTAACCGATCGTGCGCCCGTGTCCTTTACATGACCCTGCTGACCTTTTGGGAGCGGCCGCTGTGATTGGCTCCACACCTCCATGACCAGAGGACATGTTTATGACCCTCTGACCAGGACGGTGATGCAGCCCAGTGGCTGTCCTCTACTCTAACCACCTAGAGACCTGTCTGTCTGTCTGTCTGCCTCTGTCTGTCTGCCTCTGTGTCTGGTCTGTCTGCCTATGCCTCTGTCTGCCTGCCTCTGCCTCAGGTCGGCCTGCCTCTGCCTCAGGTCTGTCTGCCTCTGCGTCAGGTCTGTCTGCCTCTGTATCAGGTCTGTCTGCCTCTGCCTCAGGTCTGTCTGCCTCTGCCTCAGGTCTGTCTGCCTCTGCCTCAGGTCTGTCTGCCTCTGTGTCAGGTCTGTCTGACTCTGTCAGGTCTGTCTGCCTCTGTCAGGTCTGTCTGCCTCTGTCAGGTCTGTCTGCCTCTGCCTCAGGTCTGTCTGCCTCTGTGTCAGGTCTGTCTGACTCTGTCAGGTCTGTCTGCCTCTGTCAGGTCTGTCTGCCTCTGCCTCAGGTCTGTCTGCCTCTGTGTCAGGTCTGTCTGCCTCTGCCTCAGGTCTGTCTGCCTCTGCCTCAGGTCTGTCTGCCTCTGCGTCAGGTCTGTCTGCCTCTGCCTCAGGTCTGCCTGCCTCTGCCTCAGGTCTGTCTGCCTCTGTGTGAGCTCTCAGATGTGTGGCCCCTCCCAGTGAGAGTGACTGACAGCTCCGCCCCCTGCTGTCAGACGGGCCTATCTACAGGGCTCTCTATGGGGGGGGCTGTCTCTCACACACACACACACACACACACACACACACACACACACACACACACACACACACAGCTCTATCCCAGTCTCTGCTCACTACTAGCTGGCTGACTAGTTACCTGACACACAGTCTACTGTACAGCACACTGTACTCTCCCCTCTCCTCCCTCTCCTCCCCTCTCCTCCCCTCTCCTCACCCCTTCTTCCCTGTCCTCCCCTGCCCTCCTCCCCTCCCTTCCTCCCCTGCCCTCCTCTCCTCCCCTTCTCTCCCCCTCTCCTCCTCTCCTCCCTCTCCTCCCCTCCTCTCCTCCCTCTCCTCCCCTCTTCCCCTGCCCTCCTCCCCTCCCCTCCTCTCCTCCCCTCCTCTCATCTCCTCCCCCTCCTTTATCAGACAGCTGGAGAGCAGAGTGTCCGTACATCTGCAGCAGGGCATCAGATACATTACTCAGCTGTTAAACTGTTATTTGCAGTTGTCACCCCCAGGAGGCCTGTGTTGATAAAGCCTCTCCTCACCTCCACCCTCCTCTGAAGGCCACGGCTCGGCCTGCAGGCCTGAGCTGGACTGCTGGGCCGTGGCAGTGAGGCCTGGAGGAGAGGGGGTCCTGTGGGGGAGGAGAGGGGCTCCTGTGGGGGACGAGAGGGGCTCCTGTGGGGGAGGAGAGGGGCTCCTGTGGGGGAGGAGAGGGGGTCCTGTGGGGGAGGAGAGGGGGTCCTCTGGGGGAGGAGAGGGGGTCCTGTGGGGGAGGAGAGGGGCTCCTGTGGGGGAGGAGAGGGGGTCCTGTGGGGGAGGAGAGGGGGTCCTCTGGGGGAGGAGAGGGGCTCCTGTGGGGGAGGAGAGGGGGTCCGGGGGGCCATGCAGTCCTGCCCTCGGACGTCCACTCAGTTGCCCGGGTGATGAATCGGCCCGCCGTTATTTATCTACACCTTCGGGGTCCGGCCTGAATCGTCATAGCAACGCCGGTGCTGTCTCGCTCTCTCTTACTCTCTCTCTCTCTCTCTCTCGCGTTTGCAACACGGTTGGACGATGGATGAGCCAATCAGAAGGAAGCGCTTTGAGAATTGGAAGTAGATGAATGTAGGGATGACTTACATTTTTGTATCCGTCCTCCGTAATTCCGAAATTCCGCATCCGTAATTTATTCGAAATGTAATTCTTTGGTGTGTCATGCGTTTTTTTTTTAATGAGTTCTAATGTTTACAGTAATAAATACAGAGTTCATGGGTGAAATACAAATGATCTTAGTGCTTCATTTGATTTTACATTCTATTATTTCTGCTGGCTGGCATCTTTTCTGGGCTGCAAGTTCATTTATTACACACATCTTTAGTCCCAGACCCTCAAGGTACAACCCCTTCAGTTTTTTTCTTCGTGATGACACCATATTTTCTTCATGTTTTTTCCCCCCACCGCAATACTGACACATAATCATTTTTCCAGAGCGTCTCACCATTTTTTTCCCCCTCAAGGTCATTTACCTAAAACAAAAACAGCTAAACACCCTCGTCAACAGATCCCGTCGGTAGGAAGCGCTGGTGCAGTTCTGCGTTCCTGCGGTATCGCAAGACTGCCGTTCTCACCACGCTAGTGCTGTGCCATGTTCCAGGAACAAAACCAGCCAATCATGTGGCCCTGCTTTAGTGAGAGGGTTCTTAGCCCCGCCCCCTGCCCCGCCCCTGCAGGCAGGAGATCAGACGTGACCTGGGCGGGATGCCTAGAGGGTAGAGAAGGCACGTTTTTGGCAGCGTGGCCCCCCCCCCCACACACACACACACACACACACACCCCCCGGCCCCCCCGCCTGGCCTTGCCGTCTGATGTGGAGGTCTGTGTGAAGTGGTTCCAGATCCCCTTGGCCCCCGGCCCCCAACCCCAGCCCTGAGGCCCGACACTGGGGCCAGAGGAGCCCTCGCAGCCCTGTCTGCCTTGACAGTGGGTCTGTCCAGAGACGCACCTTCACCACTGACAACAAGACAGCAGAGAGGAGCTTAAACTTCTCCAGCGTTTGTCTGAGAGGAAGAAAAGAAAAATACAAAAAAATATCAGAAATTATCTTCTCACTGATTGGTTCAGAAATTATCTTCTCACTGATTGGTTCAGAAATTATCTTCTCACTGATTGGTTCAGAAATGATCTTCTCAGTGCTTGGTTCAGAAATGATCTCCTCGGTGATCGGTTCCTGACAGTCAAGGTCGGAGAACGTCAGAGAGAAAAAAACGACTTAAAACCTGCTTTGCAGTCAAGCTTTTATAATAATTTACCCACCGTCACCAACCAGCTCCTCCCCCTCCCCGCCCTCCTCTCATTGCACCCCTCCCTTCCTCCCCCTCCCCTCTCTCCCCCCTTCCTCCCCCCAGCTGTTTGTTTACATCCTGAGTTCCTCCTTAGAGCCTCTCGCAGCAGCTCGGCCAATGAGATGCAGATGTGTGTGTGTAAGTGAGAATGTGAAGCGTTGCTGTTTATCTGCTGCTGTCTAATGGGTGATGTGAGGCTGGGCCGCCTATCTTCCATGTAGGAGACACCCGCTGAATGGAGATTACAGGGCTATAGTGTACGACACGCATACCCACCATACACACACACACAGACACACACAGACATGCCCACCATACACACACACACAGACACACACAGACATGCCCACCATACACACACACACAGACACACACAGACATGCCCACCATACACACACACACAGACACACACAGACATGCCCACCATACACACACACACAGACATGCCCACCATACACACACACACAGACATGCCCACCATACACACACACACAGACACACACAGACATGCCCACCATACACACACACACACAGACATACACAGACATGCCCAGCATACACACACAGACACACACAGACATGCCCACCATACACACACACACACACACAGACATGCCCACCATACACACACACACAGACACACACAGACATGCCCACCATACACACACACACAGACACACACAGACATGCCCAGCATACACACACACACAGACACACACAGACATGCCCAGCATACACACACACACAGACACACACAGACATGCCCACCATACACACACACACACACACAGACACACACAGACAAGCCCAGCATACACACAGGGAATGCATGGAAGGGGGAGAGAGGAGGGGAGAGGGACAAGCTGTCATGTAAAGCGATGGAATGAATTGCGCAACTTGGCTAATAAAGTGACATGGAAGAAACTGCTAGAAGCTTTTCTCCAAATCTCCCGGTAATTCCTGGTGAGAGATTAACTTGCCAAACATTACGTTTTGTCCCTAGGCAAGGCACTTCATCCTACTTGCCTCAGGGGGAATGCCCCTGTACTTGCTGTGAATCAGTTTGGATAAGAGCGTCTATTAAAATGACAAAACATGTTCCACTCATCTTTTTACATACTGCAGGTAGAAAGTTTATCTGTGGGACCCTGAAATATTTTTTTCGATCCTGCAGTATTGAACCAGTGTTGAGACAATAGACTGTGAATAAAGATCGTTCTCTGCATTGATCTCTGCATTGATCACAACAGGCATGTTTACTGTACTGAGTTGCTGGAGGGGGAGGAGGGGGGGAGGAGGGGGGGGGGGTCCTCCCCTCTGCTGGCCCTCTGCAAGGGTTCCCATCAAACCCCCCTTCGGTGGGACGCATTCCATTCCCTTCGCTCCCCTCTGCCTCTCCTACCACTTTTACCTCCCACCTCCTTTCCTCGGCGGCGTTAAAAAATAAAAAAAAAAAAATGATACGAGCTATCCTGAGTCAATTTGGCTAAGTGTTGCGGTGAAGTGAGCCGCTGTCACAAGCCGCATTAAAATCGGCGTTTCCATGA
>CM059305.1:7032500-7067500 GCA_030340665.1 Neosalanx taihuensis
TCTCTCTCTCTCTCTCTCTCTCTCTATCATAGTCTCCTGCTTTACCCATGTTTTTTCTCCTTTATTTATTTAATCATGATCATCATCTTTGTTTCTTTCTCCTTGAGGACTTCTCTCTCTATTCTCACTATTCTCTCTCTGCGACTGATCACTTGCTGAGAGCTTTATAAAGGCTGCATGTTGGGGTGTGTGTGTGTTTGGTATTTTTGGCAGTTATATAAGTGTCAAAGTTATATCCATGTCCCAAAAGTTGTCTGTGGTGAATATATTTACATAATACGATTTTTTGTAACCTCTTTTAAGCTTGCTGCTTTTCAGTTAGCTTTGATGGCTGCCCTCTTTCCATTTCAGTTGCAATATTAAAGGATTTATAGGAAGCAGTGAATACACCACAGCAGATTAGACAGACTCTATTGGTGTTGAATCAACTCCAAAAAATCGATTTAACCCCCTTCACTTTTTCAACCGACACCTGTGATGACACATTAGATGACATCTAATGACTGTGATTTCAAACGTCAGTCACATCACTGAAGGTTATGTTTTTTTTTTTGTTTGTTTTTTTTTTGTCATTGTGTCATTAAACGCGAATCCACTCACACGTGGCGTGCGAGGAAGTGAAGTCGGCTCGAGGCAGCCAAGCGAGAAGCGCGCGACACAAAGTCGAGGCTAAAAGAGCAGCGATGCGAGACAAACAAACCAAACTGAGCTCAATTAACACTTCCTACTTTACACTTCATGACCATAGAAACACCAGTCTCGTCAGCTCTCTTTGAAAATATGTAAAGTTTATTTAAATTTAGATCGCAGTGTTCTGGTTTTTGTGCGTGTTCCGTTATCTTACGGTAGTCAAATCGTCTCGCGCTGCAGGGACACCACAGCCGGAAGTGACGATGAAACAGCCGCTAATTGGAGGACGCGTCCTTAATTAGAGAACAAGACATCAAGATGCTTTCACAAGTTCCTTCCTACCTGTTTCATTTTTTTTTCTTCACTTAATTTGTGTTTTCAAACACAGCTGTTTAATTCTCCCCTGCAGTGTCTGTGTTGAGATATCTCTACAGTCTCTAAAGAAATATATTATTTCTTGGTAAAACCTAGAACAGGGAGAAACTTTGTCTGATGAGGCATTAAGGCCGGTTTTCTAATGTTCAACACTAACGGCATTATGACCACCTGCAACTTTTAAAACGCTTTTAATAATAGTTTTTGATTCTTTCATAATCTTCCACCGCGTCTTTCCTTGAGGCTCGTGCTCTTAAGGTTGTCCCTCATCAAACGGCTGGTCTCGCGCTGTGCTGTCTGCAAGGGGACGGTTGTTTTACTCGGTTTGAGGCGGTAAATTGCGGTAACGGATGCATGAAATGCGACTGAAAATGACAGAGAGACGATGTGAAGCGCGAGGAGAAAGAATCAAGTTTTAACGGAACTGGTGTTTTCTTTTCCTGCTGAATGAATACATGTAAATGTAATGGACGCTCGTTGGTCCATCTAAGTGGAAGATGGCAACATGGCGGCCTATCTAACACCCCACGCTCCACCTACGGTGACACGTTTTCATGGATACGTGAAGGATGACGAGCCAGGCTGCCTTTCCAACCGTTGGACGGTCGACTAACAGGGGAAGATTGAGGGAGGGGGGATCAGGAGGTGAAGGGAGAAAGAGAAAGAGGGTGTGGACAAAGGAGAGGTGTTGGGAAGGGAGTGAGGACATGGGAGAGAGGAAATGGGAGGATGGAAGGAGGTGAGAGGAGATGGGAGGATGGAAGGAGGTGAGAGGAGATGGGAGGATGGAAGGAGGTGAGAGGAGATGGGAGGATGGAAGGAGGTGAGAGGAGATGGGAGGATGGGAGGGAGGGAGAAGGAGAGAGATTGAGATGATGGGTTCCCAGATGTCTCGTAGCTCTGTCAAATCTATCGTCATGTAAGTGAGTAGTGGTCCCCCAGCAGTCAGAAGAGAATTTGTCTTAATCTGTCCACGTGTAGGGGGGGGGGGGGGCAGGCAGGCAGGCAGGCAAAGAAAGATGATCTTCCTCCATCTAATCTGAGATGCGTGCTAGACAAGCGCTCTGATAGTCAGAGAGGGGGATTCAGGAGGGGGAGCAAGGTGGGGTGAGGAGGGGGTGAGGGGGAGGGAAGCGGAGGGTAGTCTGGAGCAGCGAAGGTCGTCTCTGGACAGGCGTGATGAAGCTAAACCTCTCGTGCCGCTCGCACTGGTTGGCTGTCTGAAGACATCGTCTTTTATCAGCCAGGCTGTCTGCTTGACGGCAGGCCGGCGGCGGGAGACGCGGCGAGCGTTAAGCGTTGTCCCCGGTGATGGATGTGCCGTACGGCGGGGCCTGGCCGGCGCACGCTCCTCATTAGTCAGCCAATGAGGTTTGACCACTGGAGTGTTTGAGGGCCACTTCTGACAGGAAGTTGGGCCCTCAGGAAAAAAGTAGCGTCGCTTTTGGGGGCGGGGCTACTCCCACAGCGGCCTGGAGGACGACGGTGGAACAACCGTTCCGTGTCTTCATCAAGGAGCACTTCGAGCAGAGACGCTGTGGAGCGTTGGCTGGCCAACTAACGTTGCTTCAGCTTCTGGTTTACAATGAAATATTAGTCTGATTATAACTGTCTCTGTATTCTGTCTCTTTTCTTCGCCTCTCCCCCTCTGTCTCTCCCCCCTCTGTCTCCCTCCTCCATTCCCCCTCCCTCTCTTCCCCTCTATGTCTCCCCCCTCCGTCTCTTCCACCCTCCCTGTCTCCCCCCCTCTATGTCTCCCCCCTCCCTCTCTCACCCTCTTGTCTCTCCCTCCTCTGTCTCCCCCTCCATTCCCCCTCCCTCCCCCCCTCTATGTCTCCCCCTCCCTCTCTCACCCTCTTGTCTCTCCCTCCTCTGTCTCCCCCTCCATTCCCCCTCCCTCTCCCCCCCTCTATGTCTCCCCCTCCATTCCCCCTCCCTCTCCCCCCCGTCTATGTCTCCCCCCTCCCTCTCTCACCCTCTTGTCTCTCCCTCCTCTGTCTCCCCCTCCATCCCCCCTCCATCCCCCCTCCATCCCCCCTCCCTCTCCCCCCCTCCATGTCTCCCCCTTCCTCCCCCCCCCTCCATGTCTCCCCCTCCCTCTCTCCCCCTCTCAGCAGAGCTCATGTACACAGTGGAGTTGGCCGGCGGTCTGGGGGCCATCTTGTTGCTGCTGCTCTGCCTCGTCACTCTGTACAAGTGCTACAAGATCGAGCTCATGCTATTCTACAGGAACCACTTTGGCAGCGAGGATCTCGACGGAGGTGAGACACTCTAGCCGTGTGCTGGCGGGACACAACTGCGCATGCTTAACACGTATGTTACATGCTTAACACGTATGTTACATGCTTAACATGTATGTTACATGTTCATATAGCTTCTCCGATTCATGCAAAGATGTGATCATCTTGTAAGAACTGTTGGATGAAGGTTCACCGGACATAAGGGAGCAGGAGCCAATCAGCGTAATCTTCCTGGGCTAAAACAGTTTGCCTCACATAAGCTCCAAGCGCAATGCTTGACACCAACCATGACCGCAGCGATACCCAGTTTAATAGCAGTAGAAATGGAATTGGCGTGGACCAGGTAAAGAATTGCAGAGGGAGAGAAAGAGAGCACAGGACCAAGTTTTCATTGGATTTCTCCTTAATGAATCTCTCAAAAAGCTGTGTCTGGAATGAATTCAGAGGAAGGAGATTACCTTCTGATGGTTTGACTGAGGGTTCCTCTGTAGAGAGAAAGAGAGAGTGTGGGGGGGGGGGGGGGTATCATTAGGGCAGGAATGTAACCGATTCCTTCCTCCTTCGGTCAGTCAACCTCTTTTCAGGCAAAACCTCCAACCCCCCCCATCTCTCTCTCTCTCTCTTTTTTTTTTTTCTTTTTTAACTGTCCTCACTTTACCTTGATGGTTGATACATCGGACATATCAATGAAAGCCATTACGTTGGGCTGCATGTGGGACTTTTAAAGGCTGGAGAAAGCAGAGCTTTGCAATAATAGATGGCTTCAGGGCAGATAAAAGCCTGTGGTTATACAGAGGAGACTGAGGCCGGACCCTAGCAGGATTGTCTCCTTTAATTGTGCCACCTGAGTGAGTGTTGGGAGCAGGAAACAGATTTTCAATTTGCTCTGGCTATAAAGGGGTCCGTTTCAATAAGGCCCTCATTGTGGCCCCTGCCTCCCTAAAAGACCAAGGCTACTTTTCTAGATGGTCAAGCGATTACACTGCTCTTCAAATGCACACTGCCAGCAGTACACACACACACATTACACTTTTCTTCAAACGCACACTACCAGAGGTACACATACACACACATACACACACAGTGGGCGCTGGTCACAGGTTTTGTAGATCTTAAAATAACGTATTTCTTCCGGTGCTGTATGACTATGACTGGCTCTGTATGAAAGTTAAAGTAAATAGTCATGAACAAAATGTGCCTGTGCTGTACTCTCCCTCCCTCCCTCCCTCCTCCCACCCTCCCTCTCTTCCTCTCTCTCCCTCCCTCCCTCCCTCACTCTATCTCCTCTTCCTCTCTCTCAAACGCTCTCCTCCTCCTCCTCTTTGAGTCATCTGAAGAAGAACCCACAACAACAACATCGTGGCGGTGTCTTAGTGATGAGAACGTCAAGATTCTATTTGACTTGGTCTCTGACTTCCACACCAGCAGTAATGACATCTTCAGCAAACTTAGAATGAGAATAATGAGGCCTGCATTGGGAACATCGACCCAAACACTTAGTTCTGGCTTCTATTACTTTCTCGGTTTCCCGGTTGTAACATTTAACTGACGGATTTTCTGACGCTTTGCCGAAGCTTTCCCTCCGAGTTGAGCAACTCTCCTCTGTGAGAGTTCGACAGGTCAAGCCATCTATCCGTGGGCAAGCTAAGCGTATGCATCCAGGCTGCACTCCACACATCAGTCATGCCTGCCCCCTTCCCAGGAGTCAATGTGGGCTGGAGAGGGAGGGAGGGAGGGAGGGGAGGGAGGGGGATAGAGAAGGAGGGAGGGAGGGACAGGTAGAGAGAGAGGGAGGGAGGGAGGGAGGGAGGGAGGGAGGGAGGGAGGGAGGGAGGGAGGGAGGGAGGGAGGGCTGGTGTGGATGCAGGCTGGTGGTTGGTGAATCCTTCTCTCTGTGCATTACGCTTCACTAGACCCTGCAGAGGAAGTGAGGAGGACTTCAGGAGGTAGATTATTCCACCCTCAGTTCTAACCTCTTACCTGCTCTCGCTCTCTGCCTCTCCCTCTCTCTCGCTCCCTCTCTCTCCCTCTCTCTCTTACTCCTCCACCACACGGATCAGTGAATCATTCCTACTGAAATAGATTCCAATCTGCCCACACGTGGATCACTTAAAGGGCAGGACTCTCCAGCTGAGAGAGAGAGAGAGAGAGAGAGAGAGAGACAGAGAGAGAGACAGAGAGAGAGACAGAGAGAGAGACAGAGAGAAACAGAGAGACAAAGACAGAGAGAGAGACAGAGAGAGAGAGAGACAGAGAGAGAGACAGAGAGACAAAGACAGAGAGAGAGACAGAGAGAGAGAGAGAGACAAAGACAGAGAGAGAGAGAGAGAGAGAGAGAGAGAGAGAGAGAGAGAGAGGGGAAAGGGTTAATGTTATTCTGCACTTTTGAATGTAAACTCTAACATGTTTGTGGGTGTGAACAGGGCCGTGGCAGGAGGGGATCTGATGTCTGTTTGCAGCTCCGACCTGTTCTGAGAAAGACTTTCAAAAGGTCCTGGAGGGCTTTTGGTGAGAGGTGTTTAAGCTCCGCGCTCTCTGAGTCTCCCCCTGGGAGCAGAGATGCTTCTTGCTGTTGGGCAGCGGAGAGCGAATGAGAGGAGATAATAGAAAGTCTGAGAATGGAGAAGAGAGGTGTGAGAAAGGGCCTGGGAGGAATGGTGCTATTCAGAAAGACCTGGAAATCCACTCCCCCTCCTCACCCACCCACAACGTCCTCTTCTTCCTCCTCCTCCTCTTCTTCCTCCTCCTCTCTCGTGTACAGAAGTTCACCTCCCCCCCCCCCCCCATCCCTCTCCACTCCCCCTCTCCTCCCACAAGGATCCTGCCACACCCGCCCTCTCTTCCTCTCTCCTCTTCTCCTCTCTCCTTTTCTGTCCTCCTCTCTCTTCCCCTCTCCTCTCCTCCTCTCTCCTCCTCTCCGGTAGATGGATGAGAGCTTGTGACAGAGGACGGGTTTCTTCTTGATCCTTCGGCCCTGGGGAGGAGGAGGAACAGTGAGGCTTAGAGCTCAGGCTGCTGTGTCGGCTAATGAGTTTACCTGGGGGACAGACACACCCCTGGGAGACAGACACACCCCTGGGAGACAGACACACCCCTGGGAGACAGACATACCCCTACACACCCCTGGGGGACAGACACACCCCTGGGGGACAGACATGTTCCTGGGGGGGGGGGGGTGTTCCTGGGGGGGGAGGGTGTTGGACATCTTGTCTGTGTGTTTCTGTAACCAGGGATCCTCTCAGTTCTTCTCCAGATGGACACTCAAGACGTGTGTATGTGCGTGTGTGTTGTGTGTGTGCAGAGAACAAAGACTACGATGCGTACCTGTCCTACACCAAAGTGGACCCAGACCAGTGGAGTCAGGAGACAGGAGAAGAGGAACGCTTCGCTCTAGAGTTCCTGCCCGACGTCCTGGAGAAGCACTATGGGTATAAACTCTTCATTCCAGACAGGGACTTAATCCCTACAGGAAGTAAGTCACCTCTTCTTGTTTCCTAGTTCCGTGTGTGCGTGTGTGTGTGTGTGTGTGTGTGTGTGCGTGTGCGCGCGTGTGTGTGTGTGCGTGCGTGTGTGTGCGTGTGTGCGTGTGTGTGTGTGCGTGTGTGTGCGTGTGTGCGTGCGTGTGTGTGCGTGTGTGCGTGCGTGCGGGTGGGTGTGTGTGTGTGTGTGTGTGTGTGGTGTGTTGTCATGTGTAGCTTCTGTAGGCTGCTTGAATCCCCCATCCCAGACCTCACCTCATCATCTCACTGCGTTACACTGTCAGAGATCAGGTGATCAGATGACCTCATCAACATGACACCCATGTTCATGAGGAGGAGGCTGTGTGTTAGCAGAGAGTTGGGACGACGCATTATCGTTTCAGTCAGATGA
Organism: Neosalanx taihuensis; assembly: GCA_030340665.1. NCBI lineage: Eukaryota > Metazoa > Chordata > Actinopteri > Osmeriformes > Salangidae > Neosalanx > Neosalanx taihuensis. The sequence continues at coordinate 7,039,616 of CM059305.1, forward strand.
GATCCATTTGTATTTTTTCCCCCCCTTTCATATTTTTAACTTGCAATGTTTATTTTCGACCTCGTGTTGTGACATTCCAGCTGAAACCCTCTGCTAACCTTCATGACCGCCATCTTTGTGTCCTGAAGCCTGTGATTGGCTCCTGGGTGTATAAAAGGGGGACTGTTGTAATATGGGACATGGGGCACAGGAGGACAAGACTCCCCCAGACACTGTGAACACTGTGCTGTCCAATCAAAGGTTGCCTTGTTTTTGATTGATTGGAGGTAGATCCAATGGCGATTCGGCTTCCATTTTGGCTCCAAGGCTCAAACAGTTTCAATTGACGAGAACAGTGAAATGGAAACATGCGACTGGTTGTGGTGGTCTGTGAACCCCCCCCACCCCTTTCCCCAACCCCAGATCGACCGAGCTAATGCTGAATGTTTAATAGATTAGATGGAGCCTCTCCTGATGCCTCTGGTCCCATATTAAACTGGAATAAACTGCTTTCATCGTCATGGGAACAGCACAGGGGAGAGAGAGAAAGAGAGAAACTCAGTTAATCCCAGTCATTTGTTCTAGTCCCCATGAACTCAATATTTTGATTTTTATTTTATGCATTTTTCTTCTTCTTCTGAATCTTACCGATCATACTTTGAATGTTGAAATATTTATGTTTAGGTTTCACCAATGATCATTTCCAGGATGACACAAGACTTCTTAGAGGTACAAGTTCCCCCTCAGCCTTTCAACACTCCTGCCAGCCTCCAACACAACCACAGTACAGAAACCTGCCTAGTTTTTGCACACGTTGGCACTTAACTTCTATAACAGCATAACGATTTAAACTCTTCGTTATTCGCTAATAAAACCTTTTACAAGTTTAAAGATTAGAAGTACAGGTTAAGTGTTATCATAACCGTACTCTAACCTAACAAACAGGCCATTTAAATGTTAATGGAGTTAATGTGGTATTGCTGTCACCCTGTTATTGTCAATATAGTCAAATAGAGTGCTACCAGGTTATGCTTTATGACTCCTGAGAGGAAAAAAATTATATACAATAAAATAATAATAGTAAATAAGATAAAAAATAAACTGTCTTGAGAATCATTGTTGCAGCCCATTTTGCGTCATCTCATCAACACTAGAGAGGAAACCCAGAATAAGATTTTATAAACACACTTTTTCCCTCCCCAGCAGTGTAGAACCACACTTACTATTTATTTTTGAGAACAGAGATATTGTTCTCTTTAGAGTAAAACCAGCCAAGTAGAGAGTCATTAAGTGGTGAGGAGGAGGGAGCGGAGGAGGAGGGAGGAGGAAGGTGGAAAAGGAGGGAGGTGGAGGAAGAGGGAGAAGGAGGAGGGCGGAAGAGGGAGAAGGAGGGGGGAGGAAGAGGGAGGTGGAGCAAGAGGGAGGAGGAGGGAGGTAGTGGGAGGAGGGGTGTTTGGGATCTGCCCTAATCAGCTTGCTCCTTGCCGAGCCCGCAGGCTCTCCCAGCCTGGAGGCATGAAAGCGAGAGGCCGTTTGTGTTTGTTCTTGTAGGAGAGAGATTTGAAGAGAAAACAGACGGATAGGGTGTGGGGGGGGGGGGGGGGGGGTTAGCCTAGAGTGCAGCACACACATATACAACAGAAAGGTACACACACACACACACACACACACACAGGAGGTGCTCACGCATGGATTGGAAGGAGGGGAGCCTCGTTAATTTGTTCTACCTGTGGTGGAGCTACCCCCCCCCGTCTCTCTCCCCCCAGTCTCTCTCTCCCCCCTGTCTCTCTCTCCCTCCGAGTCTCTCTCTCTCTCCCCCCTGTCTCTCTCTCCCTCCGAGTCTCTCTCTCCCCCCTAGTCTGTCTCTCTTTCCTCCCTAGTCTCTCTCTGCCCCCCCTAGTCTCTCTCTCTCCTCCCTAGTCTTTCTCCTCCCTAGTCTCTCTCTCTCTCCTCCCTAGTCTCTCTCTCTCCTCCCTAGTCTCTCTCTGTCCCTCCTAGTCTCTCTCTCTCCTCCCTAGTCTCTCTCTCTCCTCCCTAGTCTCTCTCTCTCCTCCCTAGTCTCTCTCCTCCCTAGTCTCTCTCTCTCCTCCCTAGTCTCTCTCTGTCCCCCCTAGTCTCTCTCTCTCCTCCCTAGTCTCTCTCTCTCCTCCCTAGTCTCTCTCTCTCCTCCCTAGTCTCTCTCCTCCCTAGTCTCTCTCTCTCCTCCCTAGTCTCTCTCTGTCCCCCCTAGTCTCTCTCTCTCCTCCCTAGTCTCTCTCTCTCCTCCCTAGTCTCTCTCTCTCCTCCCTAGTCTCTCTCCTCCCTAGTCTCTCTCTCTCCTCCCTAGTCTCTCTCTGTCCCCCCTAGTCTCTCTCTCTCCTCCCTAGTCTCTCTCTCTCCTCCCTAGTCTCTCTCTGTCCCCCCTAGTCTCTCTCTCTCCTCCCTAGTCTCTCTCTCTCCTCCCTAGTCTCTCTCTGTCCCCCCTAGTCTCTCTCTCTCCTCCCTAGTCTCTCTCTCTCCTCCCTAGTCTCTCTCTCTCCTCCCTAGTCTCTCTCCTCCCTAGTCTCTCTCTCTCCTCCCTAGTCTCTCTCTGTCCCCCCTAGTCTCTCTCTCTCCTCCCTAGTCTCTCTCTCTCCTCCCTAGTCTCTCTCTCTCCTCCCTAGTCTCTCTCTCTCCTCCCTAGTCTCTCTCTCTCCTCCCTAGTCTCTCTCTCTCCTCCCTAGTCTCTCTCTCTCCTCCCTAGTCTCTCTCTCTCCTCCCTAGTCTCTCTCTCTCCTCCCTAGTCTCTCTCTGTCCCCCCTAGTCTCTCTCTCTCTCTCCCTCTGATATCGAGGACTAGTGGCAGATAGCAGAACTGCACCCTGCTGTTCCAGGACCACAGACAGTGTGTTAGCAGACAGGCAGCACTGACACAGGCAGCCTCCCAGAGCCCAGCGGAAAAATCCTTCACATTCTTCATCTGTCTCCTTTCATGACGTTTCAAACACACACAACACACAGCAGATGAAGTATAGACGAGTTAGACGTGTTCAATAGCCTCGTCCTTCACACTCTCTGATGAGAAGTAGCTTAAACGTCCAAGGGGGTTGGAACGTATGTCAATACATTCCACTGATGTGTGTGTGTGTGTGTGTGTGTGTGTCCAGTTGGTCTTGTTATTCTTTCATGGTCTGTCTCATTTCAACACATTTACCTTGAAATCATCTGTTAACCCCTAACTCTTACCTATGTTCTCCCCTGTCCCTCTCTCCCCTCCCTTCCTATCTCTCCCCTCCCTCTCTCTTCCTCCCTCCCCCCCTCTCTCCAGCCTACATCGAGGACGTCGCTCGCTGCGTGGACCAGAGCAAGCGTCTCATCATCGTCATGACGCCCAACTATGTGGTGCGTCGTGGCTGGAGCATCTTCGAGCTGGAGACCCGCCTCCGGAACATGCTGGTCACCGGGGAGATCAAGGTCATCCTGATCGAGTGCGCCGAGCTGCGCGGCATCATGAACTACCAGGAGGTGGAGGCTCTCAAACACACCATCAAGACCCTGACCGTCATCAAGTGGCGCGGGCCCAAGTCCAACAAGCTCAGCTCCAAGTTCTGGAAGCAGCTCCGGTACGAGATGCCTTTCAAACGCATGGAGCCCATCATCTCCCACGAGCAGGTCCTGGACGCCAGCGAGCAGGGCCCCTTCGGAGAGCTCCAGACCGTCTCCGCTATCTCCATGGCGGCCGCCACTTCCACCGCCATGGCGACGGCACACCCGGATCTCCGCTCCACCTTCCACAACTCGTACCACACCCAGATGAGGCAGAAACATTACTATCGGAGCTACGAGTACGACATCCCAGCCTCCAACACTCTGCCCCCGCTGGCGTCGCTCGGCAACCAGCACACCTACTGCAACATCCCAATGACGCTCATCAACGGGCAGAGGCCGCAGCCGGGCGCCAAATCGCAACGGGAACAGAGCATCGAGGAGGCCCACGCCAACAACGCCATGCTGCCCCTGTTGCCCAGGGAGACCAGCATATCCAGCGTTATCTGGTGACAAATCCGGAGCTGGGATAGGCTCAGTCTGATGCTGAGGCTCCTCCCCCTCCAGGGGCGGAGCTCTGCCAGGCGTGGCAGTCGAACCCTGATGCCATTAAACGCTGCTGCTGATTTTTGCACCAGGACATGACAGGGGTTAAGAAACACAGGACTCATGGGTGGATGTGTGTTTTTTTTTGGGGGGGGGGGGTTTGAAGGAGAACTGTTGTTTAAAAACAGGAGAGCGGCGAGGAACTTCATAGGCTCGGTGAAACATGCCTGTATAAACATTCACTGAAACACGTGCGTTCAGAAGCTGGAGGTAAACAGGGTCTTGTATATATGCTTTCTATTTCTTTGTAGCATTATATATTTGTTTTGGGGGTTTTTTTCCGATTCGATTGACAATGTTTTCAGTCATCCGATCTTCGGAGTCGGTTTTGACCTCCTGATTGTTCGTTTTTTTGTCAGCTGGTTTGTTTGTACTCGATTTTGAAAGTGATTCTCTGAAGGGATTTCGCTGAAGTGATTCGCTGGTCTGTGAGGTTTTATTGGCTGAAATATAGTAACTTTTCTCCCGACTTGTTGACAGATGTACTTTTAACACGCTTTTTTACAAATTTGTCGGGACGTTCAGTGTTGTGGGTTTTTGCGGCATTAGAGGAGGAGGGATGAGGGGAGGACCAGTACGATGTCATGTGTGTCTGACCTTCGGAAAGGTCATCTTGATGGGAACTTCTAGGGGCACTTCAAACACAACTAGATTATGCAAACAGAAGGTCAAAGGTCAGCTGTAAAAGGAAGATGACTACACTCAAGGCTGGTGCTAGATGTCACATCCATCCAGGGTTCCATTGGGTTTCGTCAGTTTTGTTTTTGGATCTTCTTCTTTATAGCTTAACAAATCGAGATATATCAGCTATTAAAAAACAAATAAAAAAAATCTACGACATGTATTATTTTATGAGGAGGTATATTTTTGTAAACGGAAAAATATTTGCTTGGAAATACGTATGTTTCACGTTTCATTCCACTATGAACGAGAGTCTGATCTCTTCACTGTTTTTGCTACATCGTTCTATATAGAGTTACTGTGTGGAATTGCAACACATTTCACCCATGTCTTATCTGAGTCTAAAGATAAAAATATATATATAAACAATGTAATATCTTTATCTGAGTTCTAATCATTGCCAATTTATTATTTTTTTTTTTTAAGATGTTACGCCACAAAACAAAAGTGTGCATAGTGACTTTTCTATGACACCAATGATATTAATGTATTTCACTCACCGGAAATAGGAAAATTACTAAAAATGTCATTGTAGTGCCTCACTGTTTCAAAGGAACACGCTCTTTAGAGTTTACTGTTTTAAAAGGGGTCAAGTGGACAGAGCAAAGAGATTTAAACAACTATATAAATCACTCAATAGAATATAATCAACCTTAGATACACACATATGTGTGTATATATTTATATATGTGTATGACTCCATACACAACAGGGGTAGTTTACAAGGTATATTTCTTTGTCAAATATTTAATTAAAAACCTTGCAAGTAGGGTTAGTCCCAGGTGCATTAAGAAAGATAATCCAAGGTCATTTTAATTTCATTTTCACGCCACTGAGACCAAAGCTGATGTCTTTAGAAAGAAGACACACGTTGTGTGTGTTTCTGAGACAGGTTAAGACGTGTTCTGTGTGTTTCTGAGACAGGTTAAGACGTGTTCTGTGTGTTTCTGAGACAGGTTAAGACGTGTTCTGTGTGTTTCTGAGACAGGTTAAGACGTGTTCTGTGTGTTTCTGAGACAGGTTAAGACGTGTTCTGTGTGTTTCTGAGACAGGTTAAGACGTGTTCTGTGTGTTTCTGAGACAGGTTAAGACGTGTTCTGTGTGTTTCTGAGACAGGTTAAGACATGTTCTGTGTGTTTCTGAGACAGGTTAAGACGTGTTCTGTGTGTTTCTGAGACAGGTTAAGACATGTTCTGTGTGTTTCTGAGACAGGTTAAGACGTGTTCTGTGTGTTTCTGAGACAGGTTAAGACGTGTTCTGTGTGTGAGAATTCACCTGAGTGAAAGTGCATCATGTGGTTTACACAGGAAGTGGACACATGCAAGGAGATCCAAGTCATCCAGCACATGGTCACCTCATCCTGAAGCATCCTGCTCTGTGCTGCCAACATCTTAAAAGGAAAATGTGCGGAACTCTTGTTTTTGTTGGGTTTTTATTTGTTTTTGTTTTTTTTCATTCTTTGTAGTGCCACGAATTATGCAAAAATGATTAACTCTAAACACAATAATAACACATTCAAGTTTTTTGTTGTTGTGTATATTACCGCCCCCCCCCCCTCCTTGTCTCCCCCTGCCCCACCCCTCTCAAAAAAAGAAGATTTGGTTTTAAATGTTTTAAAGGTTTTACATTTCTACATGAGTTGGTCTTTTTCTTGGGTCTTGACAGGGTGGTTGGAGGGTCAACATCCCCCTGGACCCCACGGCAACAACAACAAAGACAACAACAAACAAACAAAAAAAGAGTTTGATACATAAAAAAACGACAGACTTGGGTGTCAATTTGAACGATTTTATTGTAATCTACGACATTGTGTATATAGAATCAAAACGATAATAAGATGAAGACAATCTAGCCACATTCATAAAAAAACACACAAAAAAAACAATGTTTGCAATTTCTGAGTGGGTGAATCTTTTTGTTTTTAATGAACATTTCTGACAATGACGATAATGCTATTAATGATGAGGATGATAATGACAATAATAACAGTAATAATAATATATAGCACAGAATTATTCCAGGCACTTTCACTCTACTGAGACGAGATTATGGTTCCGATGTCTCTTCAGTTTCTGATTCTTTTTTTTTTATTATTATGTACTTGCGATGTTAATTAAAGAGATACTATTATTATTAATAATAAAAAAAACACATTTAATAATTGTTACTTTGTCGTCTTCCTCAGTTGCCTAGTGACTGTAGTGACCACAGGTCATGTGATACATCATCTTGGCAGGTTTGGAGCAGCTAAAGAGACAAAAACCAGTGAATAACACCTGACCTTTCACCCCCATCTGTGTCCAGCACACACACACACACACACACACACACTTTCTACAAATGTTGTAAGTTCCCACACAACCTCAGTATCTTTGCTTTGCGATTTAAAGATGTATGCCCCCCCCTCCCCCCACCCCAGCCCACCCCTACCCCCCCACCCTCCAGTTTTACAGCATTCCTTATTGGAGCCTCATTAAGCTAATTGCTCAGTGGCTTGACGCTCATCACAGCAAAACAAATGGAGTATTTGGCCTGTTGGCTTCTGGGAACTGATTGTCCTGCTGGTCTGTCTGAAAAGGAGCAGCCACACTGAAACTGTACCATCAGTCACACTGAGACAGGAAACTGTCTGACTGGTCCTTTACCTCCGAGGGGCGGGGCTACCTACACCAGCTTCAGGGTCTCCCTGTCCTAATTTACACATCGCTTTTAAACACCTGCAACCATTCATTCAAATGGTTTTCAAAGTTTAAAGTAGCGTTACTTTGTGTGTGTGTTTTTGTGTATCAAATATATGTGTGTGTATTTGTGTGCTTGTGAGTGTGTGGTTCTGAGAGGTCATGGTGGAGCTGTTTCAGGCTGCTGACTGAACAGCTGATTGAACCTTGCAGGCACCTTTCTAGAGGAACAACACCGCTGGAACCTCAAGTCCAAACCATGAGTCCTGCTGTTCAGAAGAAAACAATCAATACAAACCCACTGGTTCTGCCCGGAGACTGGATCAGGCCAGGCGCCCTCAGAATCCAAACTAAATCAGGTGTGTCGATGCGGCGTAAAAAGCCTTGAGGAAGTTGCTTTTTTGTGGGGTGGGGGGGTGGGGGGGGGGGGTGGGGGGGGTGGGGGTTGGCCTTCCGACTCTGTCTAACACCCTTGAAAGGAAGAAGTCCTTGAAGAAGAGATCTGGTCTGGTTCTGTTTCTCTACCCGCCGTTTTTTCTTTCTCTCTCAGAAGCCTGAGATTAAAGTAACCAGCCGTTTGGTGTCTGTCCAAACTACCAGCTGTTTTCTGTTAAGATGAAGAGTCGCCATATGCTGATGTGTTCCTTCAGCTCCTGTGCACCACCCCCACCCCCCCCCCCCCCTCTCTCTCTCTTTCCTCCTCTCCTGAATGAAATCATCTTCACTTCATTAAGGTGTCAGGCCTTAATGAGCTCCCCAAACTAAGGCTCGCTGCAGGAACACACTGCCATATAAGAGCAGGCAACAAATATGATAACGGTAACACAGCCATACACTGTTTGTTCAAACACACACACACACACATACACATACACACTCTCCCTCCGGACCTTGTTAAGCTCAGCTTTGTGTTCTGTACCTTTGAGTATCCCACCTGATGAACCAAGGTGCATGTGTGTGTTCAAGTACTTGTGTGTATAAGTCTGTCTGTGTGTGTGTGTGTGTGTGTGTGTGTGTGTGTCTGTGTGTGTGTCTGTCTGTCTGTCTGTCTGTGTGGACACTTAATTGCTGCAATGCAGGCTGAGGAAGGAAAAGACATTCATGTTGCTGACCTCTTTCCACCTGTTCAACCGTGTCATCGATCAGTGCTCCCCCCTTTCAGCTTAACCTTAACCAAGCCCTTTATACTGATGTACACTAATCACAGATCCTCAATAATCAATGTGACTAACATCAATGTCCGTGAAACACAGTTGTAGGTTTACATTTCAGTTCAAAGGTAGGGTACATTGAAAGGCGAGCACATTTAAATGCATGCATGTGGTCAAGTTATCTCACTTGTTTACATGTGTTTAAACAATCATATTAATTGTGTGTGAATATTTCACATGTGAATGTTAATGTGTTTCAAATGCACATGTGAGCATTTCACATCAAACAGATGTGAGTTTACAGTAGTGCTGTAGGCATGTGAATGTTGATTTTATTGTCTGTAAAAAGACTTTGAGTACCTTGAAAAGCGCTATATAGATAAAATGTATTATTATTATTATTATTGTTTCCTATGTGGATTTGTTCCAGTGACTGTTCTTTCTACAGTAGCAGAAAACAGGTTTCACTCCTAATGAAACACTGCAATCTACTGGTGCTGAGCTGTACTGAACATTTTTTATTTTTTATTATTAATGTCAGAATAAACATTAAAATCTGCAGACAGTAGTAATACGATTTTTCTCAGATCAAAAGCTGAGTGGTGAAGATTGACCAATATTTATTTTATTTTATGCGCGTGTCTGATATGATTGTCAAAGAAAACACTGTATGAGCCCGTGAAAAAAACTTATTCAATGAAATTCATTACAGATTCCACATTTTTCACGATGAAGAATAAAGCAACATTTTTTCTTCGCGACTACTCCTACAATATTTGTCCAATCTTCCCCAGAATTGGCAGCTATCATCGTCAGAGGAACCCTTACAAAAGTTATCAATAGAATTTTTGATGTTCAAAATCCTTTGTCCGTTACAGCACAGGAGGATGTATCTTGGATGTATTCACACCAAACATGCAGATTGCATTTTTAATTACATATCAATTTCATAAATTGTTCTAGGAGGAATCCACCATCGCTGCTTGCAGCTATATTTATATTTTAATATTGACACTTTCCCCCAGTTTTACTCGATTTTGCTATGAAACTGTCCCTCAAACGGAGCTCGTGACAGCAGCCGAGCTCGTGCAGTAACGAAGTGGTCTCAAGCTCGTGGAGAGCTCGCGCGGCGACAGGTGTATGTTTATTAGCACGCGGGCGAACAATTAACGCATATCATCCTTGGTCATTAAGAGTTTAATTGAGAGGAAAATTAGGGAATAACCTTGAGAGATTAAACTGTGAAATAAACTCGATATATTGCGAGCTGGGTTGGCCTATTGGGTCAAACACACGACCTTAATGTGGATAGATATAACCACCTTATTCCGTGGAGCGGAGAGAAACGTGCTCATTTCAAATTGCGGCTATTCCGATTAAACATCCCCCTGATTTCAAAAACTTTTACAATTAATTAATATGCCAGTTTCAAAGAGGTGACTTCAAAATCAATACATTTGGTTCAAGAGTGTAACTCATTTGACGTGATCATGATATGACCAGTAGTTTTAGTGATAATTTCATGGGTTTGACTCCCTCTAGAGGTCAAACGTGGTAACGTTCCTAAAATCATGAACTATTTTCCTTAATCAAATATTATTTTAAATAAAACGTCATCTATAAAAAGTTTTTGTTACCTAGTGGCTTGTTTTAATTCACACATCACACATTCAGTCGGCAAAGATGTTACTATAGTTATGGTATTGCACAAGTCTAAATACACTGTTGAGACATGAATGGTGTCAGATGATTTGTTAATCTGGGATGTGCTTGAACAGTACATTTACAGGCTCCTAACATTAATTTTGGTAATGTTTACATTAATTATGAAGCTTCTGCCATCTGGTGGCTTTTGATAAAACTGCACTTTGAAAAGGTTGGTTTAAATAAAATAAAAACCTGAATGTTTCATTTTTACAAGCACAACTCACACACTCACACACTCAGGAGTCAACATAATCTCCAGGAGACAGAATCAAGAGGCAGTTTACTTTGTCAACACTTAAAAGGAAATATATTTTTAAAAAATGAGAACAAAAGAACAACATTTCATACCGAAGAGCTGCTTTTGTCATTTGCAGAGGAAATGTACACAGGACTTTTTAAATGGTAACACTCTACTCAAGGCATCATGACAACAAACCACATTTTAGCCGCTCTAGTCGAGACAGAGAGGTATTATTGTCATGTCCGTCCTCCTCAGGTAAAGTATCATGAGTATTTCATGTCACATTATGAGCTCTTTTTTTTCTTTTCTTTTTTTAAAGGATTATTTATACACATACTGGCTCTTCATAATCACTCGTATGACGTACGCACCATTGAAACATTTACACACAATAAAAATCTGCATGGAACCCAAACTTTCAACTCCTCTGTTGAAACTGAAAACAAAGTTAATACTCTGGTAGGACGCTGGTCTGGAACGCTTGGAGCCAGAACGGGATTGTCCTACGTCACTTCCACCCCCTTCCACGCCTGTCCCCCCCCACCACCACCACCACCACCACCACCCGCAACCTCATAACCAATCAAATGAGGACGATTCACAGACACATCTCACTATTAAGGTGTTTGGAGGGGAAAGGAGGCGAGGCTTGACAGAAATGATCCAATGAGGAGATCTGTTGTCGTCAGCAGGGGGAGGGGTGTTGTGGGTGTGCATAGCTGGTACAGTCTTCTACCCCCCCCCCCCCCCCCGCCCCCCCCCCAGCATGCTGTCCATCAAGTCTTTCTTAGCTGTTTTCTTTTCACATATTATTATTTTTTTTTAAATCATTATTATTTTTTATTATTTTCCGTATATATTCCAGTCCTAAGACCCAGGTTACCTCCTATCAGTGCTTTAGTCATCGATGAACATGCACTGGACCTCCCAGTCTGGGGCTCAGAGCACCTCAGACCCAGGGACAGCTCTTAGCTGAGGTACGGTGGTGGAGGTGATGATGGGGGGGATTAAACAGAGAGAAAGACACAGAAATGAAAGGCAGAAGGGAGAAACGTAAGAGCAACAAGGGAGAGACAGAGACAAACGCTGGAGGAGAGACAAGAGAGAGAGATACAGATAACCTGTCTTCTACATAGACCTTTGTGCAAACTGATATGTAAACAAATAGAGCAGAAGCAGGAAAGCAGAGAGGGGAGCCAGGATGGTACTGGAGGAACCCGGGGGCCAAAAGGATGGTTCCACAGAGGCTTTTCTAGAGGAACCCGGGGGCCAAAAGGATGGTTCCACAGAGGCTTTTCTAGAGGAACCTGGGGGCCAGGTTTGTCTCACAGGATTCTCCGCTAGAGTACATGTCTGCTCCTTCAACAGCAACTGATTAACAGGTATTAATGAGGGTGCTGTAATAAATATGGAGGTAGGGGGGAGGAGGGGGTCCCTGTCGAGGTTTCTGTGCTTATCCATCAACTTGTGCATTTTGTTGCCACTACGACAAACGACAGGAGTCACACTGTCTCTGGAGTTACGCTGCTGCTCTGACTCTGATTCTCTCTGAGGTTCAGACAGTTCGAGAGCAAAAGAGAGGGAGGGAGAGAAGGAGAGAGAGGATAGAGAAAGTAAGAGAGAGAGAGAGAGAGGAGAGAGAGAGTAAGAGAGAGAGAGAAGGAGAGAGAGAGTAAGAGAGAGAGAGAGAGAGAGAGAGAGAGAGAGAGAGAGAGAGAGAGAGAGAGAGAGAAGGCTGGGGGGATTAAGGGGTCAAAGAACATGGGGACCACAGGAAACGCAGAAGGTAAAGACACACACACACACAGACACCCAAACGAACCCCACTGTCTCAACACCCATGCTCACTCATCGCAGCTACGAGACTCGGCCTCTCCAACGATTACAAAAACCAAAAAGTATAAAATGTCTACAATATCACCCCCCTCCTCTCTTCGACTATAAGGACATGACCATATTCATTATTTTCTATTATATATATATGTATATATATATACACACACACACACACTATGATGTGCCGTGGAGGCAGTTGGAGGGGGGAGGAATGGGGGAGGAATGGGGGAGGAATGTTTGAAGTCTCGATGGAGGAATCAGGTTTGCAGATGCGGTTTCTTCATCTAGTTCTTCTTATTTTTCCGAGACACAAAGAAGGTTTCACAGGAATGGAGTTTCCCCCTCCTTCCCCCGAAAACAAAGAATAACGATGACTGAAGTTCAGAAGTGGTTTGGGGTGGCGGGGGGGGGGGCGGCCAGGGGGGCCTCAGTAGACCCAGGACACGGGGACCCACTGGGCGGTGGTGCAGACCAGGTCGACTGCCTCCTCCAGGTGATGGATGGTGTCGTCGATCTCGTTGTTGATGATGGTCTGGTCAAAGTAGTGAGCGTAAGTCTTCTGAAGAGTCTCTGACTCCTTCTGCAGTCTCTGAAGGGAATCATCCTGGAGGGAGGGAGAGGAGGGGGAGGGAGGGAGAGGAGAGGGAGAAAACGGGGCGTGGTCGAAGAGCGGGGGTGAGAGAATAAAACAAGAACCAAAGTGAGGATGTTGTCCAAGGTTGTTGTAACACACACACACACAGCTACACACCTGTGTACACCTGTAACACACACACACACACACACACACACACACACACACACACACACACACACACACACACACAGCTACACACCTGTGTACACCTGTAACACACACACACACACAGCTACACACCTGTGTACACCTGTAACACACGCACAGCTACACACCTGTGCACGCATGTGTCACACAAACACATAACATTACTGCCACAACACCGCCTACTTGGACCTAACTAGGGGGTTCGTTCACAAAAACACTGAACACAATTCTAGAAACACACACAGGCAGGAGCTCCTCTACAGGTGCTGTACAGGAGGGTCCAGTACTTACTGGGAGTTTCCTGCACCACTTTGGAAGCTTGATAGCAATGAGAGAGGGCATGCCAGAAGATCAACATGCAAGCACACACAGAGCCACATGCAGTGGAATACACAGCCAATCAGCAGCAAGCACACACAGAGCCACATGCAGTGCAATACACAGCCAATCAGCAGCAAGCACACACAGAGACACATGCAGTGGAATACACAGCCAATCAGCAGCAAGCACACACAGAGCCACATGCAGTGCAATACACAGCCAATCAGCAGCAAGCACACACAGAGCCACATGCAGTGGAATACACAGCCAATCAGCAGCAAGCAACAACATTGACAGCTCCAAACAGTGGATGAGTGAAGAATGTTTGTATCTCTCTCAACAACAACAAAAAAAAAAGGAAGAGGGAGGAGGAGAGAGAGGGGAGGAGGAGGGGAGAGAGGAAGAGGGAGGAGGAGAGAGAGGGGAGGAGGAGGGAGGGGAGTGCTGGGTTAACCCCTGACCTCGTTCATCCCGGGGGTGATGGTTGGCGCTGCGATGAACACCACATACGGCGCGAACTCTGCCGTCCTCAAGATCTTCAGAGCCTGGAGGAGAGGAGGAGGGGAGGAGGAGCGGAGGAGGAGGAGGAGAGGAGGAAGAGCATGTGAGCTGAGCCGGGATACACACCTAACACACCCTCCACACCCCAGCAGGGAGCCTGTCCCACCCCCCAGCCCAGCCCCCCCAGGCCCCCCACTCACCTGGGGCTCCACATCCAGGATGGAGATCATCCCCTGGGCGTGGATCTGCCGGATGGTCTCCAGCCGGGTCCCGTACATGGCGTCCTCGTGGCTGCCGTACTCCAGGTAGTCGTTGTTGCTGATGTCCTGCATCATCTGGTCATGTGACACAAAGTAGTAATTCTTGCCGTTCTCCTCGTCTTTCTTGGGGGGCCGGGTGGTGTCTGAGGGTGGGGGACATTGGAGAGGGGGGTTTGAAAAACGCCTGTGATCTCTGGGACAGGTAGTGGAGAGGGTGTGTGTGTGTGTGTCTTACGAGGGATGGGGTAGGCAAATCGGTCTGGGTGCTTAGTGATGAGCGTGTTCTTAATGTGCCTCCTGCCAACTCCATGAGCTCCTGGAGGGAAAGAGAGTGAGGGAGGTGCAGGGAGAGAGAGAAAGAGAGAGAGAGAGAGATAGAGGTCATTTGTGAGCGTTGATGCAAAGTGTCCCTGTGCTACAAGCAAGTGTACAGATAACTCCCCCTGCATGCTGTGGGCCAGAGGGGATGTTTAAAGCAGCCTGCAGGTGACTTGAGAGACCAGGGGAGAGAACAGGAGGGAGACCAGGGGAGAGACCAGGAGAGAGACCAGGGGAGAGACCAGGGGAGAGACCAGGAGAGAGACCAGGGGAGAGACCAGGGGAGAGACCAGGGGGGAGACCAGGCCACCTTGCTATTTCTGCGGCAGGGCAGGGCAGGTGAGGGGGTGGGGGGAGGAGCTACATACCCAGCAGTACCAGGGTTTTCCTCTTGAACGCCGGCAACTTCACCACCTCCTCGTACGTGACCAGGTCTAGTTGGTCGAAAACTGGAGAGAACAGGAGAGGAAACAGGAGAGAGAAGTTGGAGATTGGGTCGGAGTACAACAGACGCGATGGATGGTGGGAGTGACGCGACACTCCCCCTGCTCCCCCCCCCCCGCCCCTGGCCCCCCCATCCCACCCCACCCACACGATCCCATAACAAAGTCGTTTCTACAGAATACCTGTCTACAAAAACCAACTGCAGCATCTTACATCAGCAGAAAACCTGAGAGACACACAGGCACAGGAGAGCAACATGTGGAGTTACTTACATGCAGCCAAGCCATTTGGGTAAGAGACAGCATGAGAGATGGACAGAGGGAGGGAGGGAAGGGGTTAATATAGGACACTGTCACACCAACTGAGAAGAAATATATACAAATTAAATCATAATAAAAAAAGAGACTGAAATCTTTTCAACGCTTGTTTTAGGCAGGATTGGGAGCGTGTTAAGAGTTTCAGACAGGTTAGGGTTTAGTGAGCATCCAGGAGGAGGTGTGTTAGAGAGGAGCTGGACCAGCCATGTGTTAGAAACACCAGCACACACATACACGCTTAACACGCTGTCCAACACGGGGTCTTAACACGCTGTCCAACACGGGGTCTTAACACGCTGTCCAACACAGGGTCTTTACCAGTTTGGTCAGGAGAAACGTGAGGAGAGATCGTTCAACAGAACACACAACAAGTACTCAGTTACCTCACAAGCACCTTTCTGCTGGAGGCAAGACGACTGTCTCAGTTTGTCAGAGTGTGGCGAGTGTAGAATCTGTGTGTGAGAGAGCATGTGTGTGTGTGTGAGTGTATGAGTGAGTGTGTGTGTGAGTGTATGCGTATGTATGTGTGTGTGTGTATATGTGTGAGTGTATGAGTGTGTGTGTGTGTGTGTGTGTGTGTGTGTGTGTGTATGAGTGAGTGTGTGTGTGTGTGTGTGTGTGTGTGTGTGTGTGTGTGTGTGTGTGTGTGTGTGTGTGTGTGTGTGTGTGTGTGTATGTGTGTGTGAGTGTGTACCTGCGTTGTGCTTGGCCAGGTACTTGTCTTTGTTGCTGTTTCTTCTTCTTGCCAAACCAGGTGCAGCTGGCTTGTTGCTCCTGTTTGGTCTTCTCCATAGCTATACAGGCCACCCTCCTGCAGAGCACACACACACAGCAGTGTTAACACACACACACACACACACACACACACACACACACACAACAGCATCAACACACACAGCAGGGGGTGGGTGGGTGATGACATCACAGATCACAGGGCAGAGGTCATTGTTTGAGGGACGAGAAACAGGCAGGGCTGTTGTGTGTGTGTGTGTGGTAGTATGCTGTGTGTGTGTGTGGTAGCATGGTGTGTGTGTGTTTGTGTGGTAGCATGCTGTGTGTGTGTGTGTGGTAGCTTGCAGTGTGTGTGTGTGTGTGTGTGTGTGTGTGTGTGTGTGTGTGTTAGCTTGCAGTGTGTGTGTGTGTGTGTGTGTGTGTGTGTGTGTGTGTGGTAGCCTGCAGGCCCCCTCACCACTCCTGCAGCTCAGGTGAAGGGATGAGTCCAGCCGTGCCGTTCTTGGTGTTCTCCAGCTTCCCCTGCCACCAGTTGTGGTCGTCCTTGGAAATGATCTGGATGATGTCGCCCACCCGGAAACGGATGCCCGCCTCCTTGCAGGGGATGAGGTCGTCCTTGGCGGGGTCGTACTCAAACTGGGCACGCACGTAGATCTGGGGAGGGAGGGAGGAAAGGGGGGGGGGGGGGGGGGGGGGAGAAGAAAGGTTTGTTAATTCAGGTTTTGAAGAGAGATAAGAGGGGGTACAGGGATTGTGATTGGTTGAACTGTTGGGGGAGGGTGCAATGATTGGTTCGAGGAGCTATCATGAGGAGACGGTGACAGCTGTGGTTGGTCAGGTGGCTGATGAAAGATACTTGAAGCGCTGGAACGGGTCAAAATGGCTGAACATGGACCGCTGCCATCAGCAAACAGGAAGCACAGAAATGGAAGAAGACAGCAAGAGAGAGAGAAAGGGAGGGAGAGGGCGAGGGGGGAGGAACAGGGAGAGCAAGAGAGATAGAGGGAGAGAGAGCGATAGAGGGAGGGAGGGAGGGAGGGAGGGAGGGAGGGAGGGAGGGAGGGAGGGGAGGGAGGGAGGGAGGGAGGGAGGGAGGGAGGGAGGGAGGGAGGGAGGGAGGGAGGGAGGAGGGAGGGAGGAGGGAGGGAGGGAGGGAGGGAGGGAGGAGAAGATAGAGGGAGAGAGAGATAGAGAGCAAGAGAAACGAAGAGAAAGACAGAGACAGAAATAGAAAGACAGATAAAGAGAGAGTGCCACCATTTCAAACATGGTGGGCGGGGGGGGGATTCGGGTGGTCGTCCCGGCAACCCACGACATAACGAGACTCGTCACAAACGAGTGTGTGATGCATCACGTAGCTGGAGGAGCGTTTGGAGGGTGGGGGGGGGGGTCTACTTCTACTGGGGGAGGGGGGGGCGCGGGGGTCTATTTGGGGGGGGGGGGGGTCTTACCTTGATGGACATTTTGTCCTTGATAGGAGGAGGTCTGGAGATCTAAAGGGTTGAAAGCATCACACACACACACATCATGCAGTAGATAACAGACCGGACATTGACAGAGGAGAGGGACAGAGAGGGAGGGAGGGAGGGAGGGAGGGAGGGAGGGAGGGAGGGAGGGAGGGAGGGAGGGAGGGAGGGAGGGAGGGAGGGAGGGAGGGAGGAGGGAGGGAGGGAGGGAGGGAGGGAGGGAGGGAGGGAGGGAGGGAGGGAGGGAGGGAGGGAGGGAGGGAGGGAGGGAGCAGCCAGAGCTGGGACACTGCTAGTGAAACTATGTGTGTGTGTGTGTGTGTGTGGTTGTGTGTGTGTGTGTGTGTGTGTGTGTGTGTGTGTATGTGTGTGGGAGGGAGGTAGGTAGGTAGGTAGGTAGGTAGGTAGGTAGGTAGGTAGGGGGATGACATCACAGATCACAGGGCAGAGGTCATAGGTTGAGGGAAGAGGAACAGGCAGGGCTCGTGTGTGTGTGTGTGTGGGTGTGTGAGGTGTACAGGTAGGGCTGGTGCCACAGGAGGAGAGTAGGAGGAAGAGGAGAGGCTGAGGATAAGAAGGGTATGGAGGAGGAAGCAGAGGAGGAGGGAGGAGGAGGAAGAGGGGAGGAGGCAGCAGAGGAAGAGGCAGCAGGTCCTCACCTGTCGTCCTTTGGGCTGGATGGTGGATGGAAGATCCTGAGAAAGAACAAGACTGGTTCAAAACCATCTGACAAACTAGGGTCAGCTTCCTGTTAGCATACAGCTTCCTGTTAGCATACAGCTTCCCTATGGAGCATCTAATGGAAAACTGACCATCTCCTGGTCTGACCAATGGGAGAGCTGCACAGAAAATAAACTGGGACTGACTGGAGCTCCCTTACCAGGATGGAGCTGGTGACGCTGGTGTGGCCGTTAGCTGGCGACACTCTGGGTAAGTCAGGTGACTCTTTCTGAAACCAAGACAAACAAACCCAGCTTAACACACCTGGTGGTGTGTGTGTGTGCAAGTGTGTGTGTGCGAGTGTTTCTCACCTCACAGGACGTGGACTGGGACCTGTAACTCGGTACGATCTTGAAAGTGATGCTTCCTCTCATCTCTCTCTGTAGAGCAGAGAATGTCACATGATACATGATGCACACCAGGAAGGTACAGAAAGGAGGAAACAAATAATCGGACAACTTCTGGAAACCAACAAAAAAGGGATCTGGGATCAGTTGCTCTCATGGGACAGCAACAGACGTGAGAGAATGTGATTGGCCGACGCACCAGCATCTTCTGAAGCTGCTCCACCGTCTGATTGGCTACGCTGATGCCATTGATCTCCCGGATCTCATCTCCCACATGCAGCGTTCCTGAGGAGAAGGAGTGTGTGAGGAACTCTTTATCTTTCTCTCTCCTTCTCTGTCTCTTTCTCTCTCTATACACTTGGACAGATACACGTGTGTGTGTGTGTGTGTGTGTGTGTGTGTGTGTGTGTGTGTGTGTGTGTGTGTGTGTGAGAGAGAGTTTTCGAGACAGAAACTCCAATGTTTGGGGTGTGTGTGTATCTGTGTGTGTGTGTGCGTTTGTATACCTGTGTGTGTGTGTGTGTGTATCTGTGTGTGTGTGTGAGCACCTTGTCTGTGGATCATGCCTCCATGCATGATGCGAGCCACAATGCAGTGGTTGAGCTCGTTCATCTTGAGCGTGATGCCCATCGGTTCATCTGTGTTCTTCTGGAACTGGACCAGCCGGACGCGGGTCACGTTCTCCAGGTCCATGTCCCCGCTGGTGCTCTCCGGGGAGTCCCCGTTCAGGTAGGGCGAGGTGGGGGGCGGGGTCACTCGCAGCGCCTCATCACTGTACACCTCATGGGCCACAACATCGTGGGTCTGCAGCAAGGCCTGGGACACACACACACACACACACACAGAGAGACACACATAGAGACACACACAGACACACACACAGAGACACACACACACACAGACACACACAGGGACACACACAGAGACACACACACAGAAACACACACAGAGACACACACAGGGACACACACAGAGACACACACACACACACAGAAACACACACAGAGACACACACACACACAGAGAGACACACACACACACACAGAAACACACAGAGACACACACACAGAATACATATACAAATGTGTTCAGAGCACAGTACGGTTGAAGGACACTTGATCAATTAGCGGGTTGCGTGAGTGTGTGGGTGATCGTGTGAGAGAGAAAGTGTGTGTGTGTGGTGTGTGTGGTGGTGTGTGTGTGTGTGCCTGACTGACTTACACTAATCCTCTTTCTATCAGCGCTGACTGTGACAGCAGCACAGCCGCTCTCTATGCCCAGCCGACACTTCCTGACTGATCCAACTGGGTCAAACACACGGTTTAAGCTGCGCTGAACACCTCACCACGTTTAAAACAGACAATACGTCCTCCTAAAGACCACAGGGTTGAAAAGGTTTGGGACCAGATTGACCCGTCTGGACAGGAAGGGGTGAGAGGGTGTCCTGCCTCTCTGGGCAGAGCTAGCCAGGGCGAGCAGCCATTTTGGTGGTCGCAGGATCCAGCGTTCAAAAATCCCTTCGTGGAACAACGTCACAGTAGCGTCAACATGAGACCTCCTCCTCCCACACGATCTCTCTCTCGCTCTCTCTCTCTCTCACTTTACCTCTCTCTCTCGCCTTTTCTTACTAATTCTTTCCTACGATCCTCTTCGCACCGTTCCCAGAGAAGCGTGTGATGTTTATGTTCACAAGCCGCAGGCGGGAAAATAAGACATCTGAAGTCCATCAGAAGAAAAAATAGGATTTATCTGAGTTCAGTATCTCTCTCTGATCTTCAGGTCAGCTCGTCTCTCAGCAGGAATCCTTCATTGCTTACCTCCCGTCTTCTCTCCTGCTTGTTCCTGTAAGATCTGGACACTATCTCCTCTTCTGACCTCAATTCCCTCCCTCTCTTCCTCCCTCCCTCTCTCTCTCTCTCTCTCTGCAAGGTGGTAAATTCTGGACATGTTAAGATACTAAGAAGCACCCCCCCTCTCTCCCTCCCTCTCTCTCCCTCTCTCTCTCTCTCTCTATGTCCCTCCCTCCCGCTCTCTCCCACATGTTAAGATGCTAAGCAGCTTTGTTAAGGTAGAGGAAGCTTTGCTGTAAAAGGACAGAACATGTCTGCAGGTGTGTGTGTGTGTGTGTGTGTGGGAGGGAGGTGTGTGTGTGATGTGTGTGTGTGTGTGTGTGTGTGTACCATGAAATGGGGTTGTGTCAAGATCCTCCTGAGCTCCTTTGCCTCCATGTTCTCTGGGTAACATGAGATGGTCTCCAGTACCTGGGGGGGGGGGGGCAGTGTGAAGACAAGCACAGAGACAGAGAGAGACGCATAGAGAGACACATAGAGAGAGAGAGAGAGAGAGAGAGAGAGAGAGAGAGAGAGACACATAGAGAGACATGGTGAGAGACAGAGAGAGCAATTACATCTTCATAAAGAGAGCAGACCCCCTCCCCACTCTCACCTCTTTGGCTCTCTGGACTCCATCACTAGGAGGGTTCCTGATCTGTGGGGACGACCTGGTGTTGATCTTATCATAGAGCTGAAACACACACACACACACAGACACACAGTCACACACACACAGACACATACACAGAGACACGCAGTCACACACACACACGTCACACACACACACACACACAGAGACACACAGAGACACACAGTCACACACACACACACACACACACACACACACACACACACACACACACACACACACATCAGTCTCAAGGCTGTTCTGTTCTCTCGGTTGCAGGAAGTGAGGTCTACGAGCCTCTCTCTCTCTCTCTCTCTCTCTCTCTCTCTCTCTCTCTCTCTCTCTCTCTCTCTCTCTCTCTCTCTCTCTCTCTCTCTCTCTCTCTCTCTCTCTCTCTCTCTCTCTCTCTCTCTCTCTCTCTCTCTCTCTCTCTCTCTCTCTCTCTCTCTCTCTCTCTCTCTCTCTCTCTCTCTCTCTCTCTCTCTCTCTCTCTCTCTCTCTCTCTCTCTCTCTCTCTCTCTCTCTCTCTCTCTCTCTCTCTCTCTCTCTCTCTCTCTCTCTCTCTCTCTAGTCTTTTATTTCTGTTTCTCTCTTCAGTCTCTCCGTCCATCTCACTTCACCCACATGCACACACATACGCACACATACGCACACGCGCGCACTTCAGATTGAGACAAGGAAGTGGGGCCATTGCAAAACATCTGTTTCCTTTTCACCAACCTGGCAGTGTTCAAAATAGCCAGCATGTGACCCTCAGACGGCAGCTAGCCAGACAGACACAGCAGAGGGAACTGAGCTGCTCCACATCACACTGCTGCTAAAGCCTCTTCCCTGACCAGGGAGCTCACTCAGAAATATGACCATTCTGCTTCTGTGTAAAACCCAAACGGGGGGGGGAGGAGGTTACCTGAGGAGGGGGAGGTTACCTGAGGAGAGGGGAGGTTACCTGAGGAGAGGGGAGGTTACCTGAGGAGAGGGGAGGTTACCTGAGGAGGGGGAGGTTACCTGAGGAGAGGGGAGGTTACCTGAGGAGAGGGGAGGTTACCTGAGGAGGGGGAGGTTACCTGAGGAGAGGGGAGGTTACCTGAGGAGAGGGAGGTTACCTGAGGAGGGGGAGGTTACCTGAGGAGAGGGGAGGTTACCTGAGGAGGGGGGAGGTTACCTGAGGAGAGGGGAGGTTACCTGAGGAGAGGGGAGGTTACCTGAGGAGAGGGGAGGTTACCTGAGGAGAGGGGAGGTTACTTGAGGAGGGGGAGGTTACCTGAGGAGAGGGGAGGTTACCTGAGGAGAGGGAGAAGGTTACCTGAGGAGAGGGGAGGTTACCTGAGGAGAGGGGAGGTTACCTGAGGAGAGGGGAGAAGGTTACCTGAGGAGAGGGGAGGGGAGGTTACCTGAGGAGAGGGGAGAAGGTTACCTGAGGAGAGGGGAGGGGAGGTTACCTGAGGAGAGGGGAGGTTACCTGAGGAGAGGGGAGAAGGTTACCTGAGGAGAGGGGAGGTTACCTGAGGAGAGGGGAGAAGGTTACCTGAGGAGAGGGGAGGTTACCTGAGGAGAGGGGAGGGGAGGTTACCCGAGGAGAGGGGAGGAGGGGGGAGGTTACCTGAGGAGAGGGGAGGTTACCTGAGGATGTAGGATCATCTGAGAAGTCGTGCATCTCCTCTGGTGGGTCTCCATAGAAGGAGTTGAACTTGTGGCTGGAAACAGCAGCCAGCACAGCACCCTGACAACACAAGCAGAAGAGCTGGGAGGACGCGGCTGTGTGTGTGTGTGTGTGTCAGCAGGTGTCTGTGTGTGTGTCAGCAGGTGTGTGTGTGTGACAGCAGATGTGTGTGTGTCAGTAGGTGTGTGTGTGTGACAGCAGGTGTGTGTGTGTCAGCAGGTGTCTGTGTGTGTGTGACAGCAGGTGTGTGTGTGTCAGCAGGTGTGTGTGTGTGTCAGCAGGTGTCTGTGTGTGTGTCAGCAGGTGTGTGTGTGTGACAGCAGATGTGTGTGTGTCAGCAGGTGTGTGTGTGTGTGACAGCAGGTGTGTGTGTGTGTCAGCAGGTGTCTGTGTGTGTGTCAGCAGGTGTGTGTGTGTGTGTGTGTGTGTGTGTGACGGCAGGTGTGTGTGTGTGTGTGTATCAGCAGGTGTCTGTGTGTGTGTCAGCAGGTGTGTGTGTGTCAGCAGGTGTGTGTGTGTGTGACAGCAGGTGTCTGTGTGTGACAGCAGGTGTGTGTGTGTGTGTGTGTGTGTGTGTGTGACAGCAGGTGTGTGTGTCAGCAGATGTGTGTGTGTGTGTGTGTGTGTGTGTGTGTGTGTGTGTGTGTGTGTGTGTGTGACAGCAGGTGTGTGTGTGTGTGTGTGTCAGCAGGTGTCTGTGTGTGA
The DNA here is from genome assembly GCA_030340665.1 of Neosalanx taihuensis. Lineage (NCBI taxonomy): Eukaryota > Metazoa > Chordata > Actinopteri > Osmeriformes > Salangidae > Neosalanx > Neosalanx taihuensis. Next base: position 7,063,034 of record CM059305.1, read on the forward strand.
CAGCAGGTGTGTGTGTGAGTGACAGCAGGTGTGTGTGTGTGTCAGCAGGTGTGTGTGTGTGTCAGCAGGTGTGTGTGTCTCACCTTCAGCTTCCCTCCTGGCGTTGAACTTCCTCAGCTGTTCCACCGTCTCAGGCAGGTGGATCTTATAGGCATACCTGTCCCTCTCCTACACACATGCACACAGAGACAGACCAACACATACACACATGCACGCACACAAAGACAGACACACACACACACACATATGAGTCAGCAGTTTTTCAGCAGAAAAACATCACAGGAAGTGACAGGGTTTTATCAAAAATGTGGTTTCCTGTCCTGCTGGTTTAAGGTACATATCACTGAGTAGCAGAGCATCATGCTGGGTGTGTAAAGAGCAGGCTGGGGTACACTGTGATGAGTCACAGGGCTGTGTGTGTGTGTGTGTGGTGTGTGTTATGACGTGTGCACCTTCACCTAAAGAGTGTGTGTGTGAATGGGTGCATGCATGTGTGTGTGTGTGTGCGCGTGCACCTTGAGCCAGGGGTGGTTCAGAGCCTCGTACACAGTGATCCTCTCTGCAGGATCCAGCATCAACATGCGTCTCACCAGATCTTTAGCACTTTCTGAGATGTGACTCCACTGACGAGGGTTCATCTACACACACACACACACACACACACACACACACACAGAAACACACACACACAGGGCAAAGAGGAAACGTGCACAGACGCTTTCAGATGGGTGTTGCAGCGTGGAAACCAGGGTCAAAGAAATTATTTCGCTGGCTGGCTGCTCTTATGGACTCACTGCAGAGAATCATGAACCCATCCTCCCCCTCCTCACCCTCCTCCTCCTGCAGTGACTCAACAGACCCCCCCCCCCCCCCACACACACACACACACACACACACACACACCCTGAGGTGGTCATCACAGCTCCTCCACTGTAACAGCATGAGAGAGAGACAGTTTTGGAAAATCAACTACTACCTTGTATTTCCCCTTGATGATGGCCTCAAACAGACGCTCCTTGGTGCCGTAGAAAGGCAGGCAGCCGGACAGCAGGATGAACAGGATCACCCCGCAGCCCCACACATCCACCGGCTTCCCATAAGGCTCCCTCTTCACCACCTCTGGAGCCATGAAGTGAGGGGTGCCGACACGACCTGCAGGGGCGGCGGGGAGGAGAGGGAGGGAGAGGGGGGAGGGGGGAGAGAGAGGGAGAGAAAGAGAGAGGATTGCACAGGGTAAAGCCACAACACAATACTTCCACACACACACACAGCTGAATCTGTGCAGCCTACCTCCAGCTACCAGGCCAGACTCTCCCAGCTGAATGGCAACACCAAAGCCTCCCAGCTTGACAGGAGCAGAATTCTCCTTGGAGGCTAGCAACACACAATGTGGCTGGAGAGAGAGAGAGAGAGAGAGAGAGAGAGAGAGAGAGAGAGAGAGACACAGATGAGAGAAGCAGACACAGATAAGACATCTTATTTGAACATTTATCACATCTATCAGTAAATTCTCGTTGTCAAACTAACGGGAAACAACTCGAAGATATTGACATTTTATTTAAAGCTGTGTGTGAGTGACGGTATCAATGTGCCTCATCACACAGGAAAGGGGAACGCAGTGACACAGTGAAAGCTCGTCTCAGCCTTTCCGAGTGCAGAAACACAGAGCCAGAGAGGTAAAAGAGGAAGGAAGAGCCGTTTCCCCAGGACAGAAAGTAGCTGTGCTGGGCGACAGCCTGTCAGGTAACTGTCACACAGCATGGGGCTGTGTTCCTTCCCTTTGCAGGCCCTGCACTTTAGCACAGCAGAGAGGGGTAGATGTTCAGCTGTGGCGAGAAGGGGGGGGGGCGGAGGGAGGGAGGGAGGGGGAGGAGGCATGAGAGAGAAGACAGAAGCGAGAGAGAGAGGCAGAGAGAGAGAGAGAGAGAGAGAGAAAGAGAAGAGACAGAGAGGAAACTCAAGAGTGACAGTAACATCTGAACAGGAGTGAAAGAGATGGGATCCTAAGGAAAGAAGACATAAATAACAGGAAAGAGAGAGAGAGGGAGAGAGAGAAATTAGATGGGCTGGGACTGATGCTTTGACAAGAGAAGAATAATGATCTACATGAAGAAAGAATCAAAAAAAGAAAAAGGAAAATAGACAATTGGACGAGATCATCACATGAGGAATAGATCGGGTTACGAGGGAAAGAGAAGTGAGAAGTTCATCATTCGAATGAACTGAGCCTGTTTTTGCTGGTTGCTGTGAAAAGGACAGTGGGAAGGAACACTTACACAGTCGACTCCAAACTCTCTCTCACACAACTCCAGCTGGACAGAACCACAAATGGAAAGAATTTGAATGGTGAGTAGCCCCTCTTAATCCAAACATCTGCGAGTGTGTGTGTGTGTGTGTGTGTGTGTGTGTGTGTGTGTGGGTGTGTGTAGCTGTGATCATGTGTGTGTGGGTGTAGCTGTGCATGATTTGGGATTTAAAAGCCTCTTGACACCCAGTATATGTGACTTTATGAAAGTCAGACATTGATATGAATCAGAAGGATCTTTTTGATTGGACAGCAGACGTGATGTGACTGATGCTTAGTTAGTGACTAGTTTCCACTGCAAAATGATTCTGGAGGAATCTACTGGATGTTTGGTTGTTTTATATACATTTATATTGGAGTTGAATTTTTATTCAACGTGTTCTAATGATTGGGACATTACTGGGATGGTTTAGCCAAAATAACAATAATAATAATAATAATAAAACGATTCATTCTTCTTCCTCAGAACTGAAATGGCTTTTGGTCTGACAACACAACACCAGTTTAGCAGCATGGACACATTTTTCTTCACCCTCCCCCCCTCTTCCTCTTCCTCCTCCTCCTCCCCTCTCCCAAACGCCTCTTTCTCAGCCTTCTCCACTACCTCATCTCTCCCTCCCCAGTCCTCCCCCCCCTCTCCCCCCTGCACCCTGGATGACTGGGCTCTCCGCCTCCCCCTGGCCTTCCTCTACAGCCTCTTCTTTCTGATTGGTCTGCTGGGGAACCTGCTGGCTCTCTGGGTGTTCCTGTTCCTCCACGGCAGAAGGAACTCTGTACGCGTGTTCCTGATCAACGTGGCGGTGGCCGACCTGGTCCTGCTGGCCTGCCTGCCCTTCAGGGTGGTCTACCACGCCATGGGGAACCGCTGGGTCCTAAGCTCCCTCGCCTGCAAGGTGGTGGGAAACCTCTTCTACATGAACATGTACGTCAGCATCACACTGCTGGGCTTCATCAGCCTGGACCGCTACGTACGGCTGAAGGGGCGAGGCAGGGGGCGGGCCGGGGCTCTGGGGCGGAGGCTGTGCCGGGGGCGGAGCTGCGGCTGGAGCTGGGCGCTGTGCGGGGCGCTGTGGCTCGTGTCGCTGGCCGGGCTGGTTCCCATGGCGATGACGGGAGAGGGGAACGAGGAGGAGGGGAAGTGTTTCCAGTACAAGCAGAGGCTCGGCGCCAGAGCCAAGGCCTACTTCAACATGGCTCTGGTGGGGCTGTTCTGGGCCGTGTTCCTCCTCCTGGTCGTCTCCTACGGGAAGATCGCCGCCAGGCTGCTCCGAGTCTCGGGGGCGAGGCCCGACATGCCCAACGCCCAGCGCTACGGCCGCACGGCCAGGAAGTCCTTCTTCGTCCTCTTCCTGTTCACCGTCTGCTTCGGACCGTACCACGCCTTCCGCCCCGTCTACGTCCTGTCCCAGCTCAGCCAATCCCTGACCTGCGACTACATGCGACTGATGGACCGGACCAATGAGGTGATGCTGCTGTTCTCCGCCTTCAACAGCTGTCTGGATCCGGTGATGTACTTCCTGTTGTCAGGGTCGGTCAGGAAGGCGGTGGTGAGGGCGCTGGGCGATCGCTTCTCCAACCGCCTGACCTTCCTGAAGGGACGGGACTTCCAACAGCTCCACCACGGAGTTCAGGAGGGCGTCCGTGTGCCCGCCCACATCCCCACGCCGCCCTGTACCCCTCCCTCAGGACCAGCCTCAGGCTCCTGGACCCCCCGCCCCACCCAGGGGGAGCCTCCCCCTCCAGCCCCTCCGGCCCCCCCGGCACTAACGACCACATCGACTGACTGACAGAGCGTTCCGGCATTCGGCAGCTTGAACAGCTGTTTCCATTACCGCCCATTTTCACGCCTGTTGGTTGTAACAGGCTGCAAGTTCAGCGATTGTGTAAGCAGGCAGCCCGTGTGTCAGCCTGCGAGTGTACGAGCGCACGTTGCACTGGCACATGTGATGTGTTCTGAGAGCAGTGAGATGACTGGTGTTGATTAAACACTGATTAAAAAAAGAAAAAAAAGGAAAAACAAGATTGCTCCCTCTTCTGTTGAAAAATCAGTACTACCACAGAGATCTGTCTGTCTTGCAGTCTTGCAAAGAGGTCATCAGGCAATCACACACACACACATACACACTGAGACACACACACACACGCTGTTCAATAGTACGCAA
>CM059305.1:7075000-7127500 GCA_030340665.1 Neosalanx taihuensis
GGGAGAGAGGCAGGGGAGGAGAGATAGAAGAGAGAGGGAGGGAGAAAGGGGGAGCGAGGAAGAGAGATACAGAGATGGAAAAGAGAGAGAGGGGGAAAGAGAAAGAGAGAGAGAGAGAGAGAGAGAGAGAGAGAGAGAGAGAGAGAGAGAGAGAGAGGACAGAGATACAGAGATGGAAAAGAGAGAGAGGGGGAAAGAGAGAGAGAGGACAGAGTAAGAGAGACTGCAAAGCAGGGCCTTTACAGAAGGTTCTAGAAAAACTCTTGTCATGTCACTGGTAATTGGATTACATCGCACACTGACCAGGCACCGGCGTACCAAAAAACACTTTGTCGTGTTCTGGCCTCTGAGAATAGTCAGTGTTCCAGCACACTCAGGCCTGGACGAACCCCGATCACCTAGCCTCCACCTCAGACGTGGATCAGGGGAGGAGGACCGTACAGTGGTGCATCCATTTGGATGAGATCAATGAGATTCCTGCATCGTCTCAAGCCTGACGTTTAATTAGCAGATCCCCTTGGCAAAGCCAGAGAAGAGATCTCTACTCTGGACCAGAACAGCTCCCACCGCATCCCAGAATCCTCTCTCCCCCGCTCTAATGAGCACCCCAGAGCCGGAACGGAGAGCGCGTGTGACTCCAGTTGCACTCTAGCGCATAACAACTCCCATGCAGGGACAGTCATTAATGGACTGAGAGGGCTCAAATTACCGCTGCTTCCATATCCCTTCGACTGGAGTGTAAATGCCTAGCGTGATCATGTCTTCATAAAAAGACAGATTCACAACAAACGGGCTGGGAATGTGCGATTGCGCAACCTCGGTTTGGACTCTGTGTGAGTGTGTGAATGTGTGTGTGTGTGAAGCGGGGACAGGGAAAGGCGTGTGTGTCAACACCGCTCGCCACAGTTGAAGAGTTTGTTCTGCGATGACAAACACGATCAGGAACGCGGGCGAGAAAGAGGGCGAGAGAGCGGCCGAGAGAGCGGGCGAGAGAGAGGGTTCCTCTCGGTTTCCCTCCAATACGCTCGTTCGGCTTGACGAGGGTGAATGACGGAGCCTCGATCTGGACCGTGATGCAGATGCGTGACGGAAGGAGGGAAGGATCTAACTGCTCCCTACAAGTCCCACGTTACTACGTTTCCTGAACACGCAGCCTGAACACGGCTGTGGAGGATGCTGGGACAGGCTGGAGCTACTAGCTTACATGTTGCAGAACAAAAGATTCTCAATAGCCTAAATCACTTCAGATTAGGCCTCTAGCTAGACAGGCTTGACCCCGCCCCCCTCCCTCCCCCAGGTTCTCCGCAAGCTGCCTCAGACAAACGGCATATTGTCGAACAACAACAGACTGGGCGGGGGGGCTTAGACAAGTGTGTGGGGGGGGGGGGGGGGGGGGGGGGATAACTGTTCTAACGAACATGTTCACAGAGAAGGTCAAGGGTCAATCTGCAACGTGTGTCCGCAAACAAAAGGTTTAAGTATTCGTCGCCCCTTGAAGGACTGACGGTGATAACAAGTTCCCTGTTGGGTAAATCTCCTCCTGCACGAATGTGACCCGGGACACCGTAAGAATGGAAAGAAACAGCAAGAGTGTCGCTGGAACGCTTCAGATTAGTAGTAGCTAATCTCCTGCTTGATTTCTTTAACGGAAGCTACCAGGATTGGTACTTTAGCGCTTGAGATGAGGAAACAATTGAACGTAAAAGTTCTGAAATTTCAAACCGCACACTTCCCATCAGACTTCTGCTACCTTGAACTCTGAGACAACGAAGGTGTTACACTTCTGCTTTTCGTTCGAGGCCAAGTGCAAAGGTCAGCCCCCACCTTTGGATCACCTTCTAGATGTTTCCCTGCTCCAGAACACCTGATTCTAATGGATGAGTCGTTATCAAAGCTCTAATTACTTTATTAGAATCAGGTGTTCTGGAGCAGGGAAACATCTAGAACTTTCAGGACAGTGTCCCTCGAGGACCAGGATTGTCCATCCCTGTTTTTACAGTTAGCCACAAAAGAACAACACTACGAACCTATCACTGCTAGCGTTGGGAAGTGTTAGAGGAAAAAACAAAACACGTCAGCATTACCACACTGCCCTCCTCCTCCTCCTCCTGGCTTGACGAGAGCCCTTGTGTCACATCGTAAAGCCCAGCTTCAGTTCGCCAGTTAAGACGCCGCCTGCGGCTACAAACAAGAAGGACCTATTCCCAGGTCACATCCCAAACTACTTCCTGTATGAACTAACGAACTGACAGCAGGACACATGGAAACACAACAGCCTGTGTCTGAAGGGAGAGGGAGAGCGAGATATACAAGACCTGGGCCCTCTCTCCCCCTCTCTCTCTCTCCCTCCCTCTCTTTCCCTCTTGGTTGTTTCCTCCGGTTCTTTGCGATAACATTGGTTTATAGGAAAGGGGATCTGTGCTGTGCTCATTTCTGAAGCCCAGAGTGGTACTGCAGCATCTGCTGGAATTAGCTGTGCTGGCAGCCTTGGGGCTGAACCATCCCCAACTCTCCATGTCTCCACTGATCTTCCTCAGACTCCCTCTGGTCTAGGATGCTCACCCCTGAACTCCAGGGTGACCCAGGGAGGGAGGGGAGGTAGGGAGGGAGGGAGGGAGGGGGGAAGAGCTGGAACACAAGGGGCTTTCGAAGCGCTTTTAATGTTGAGATGTTGAGGCATCAACTTCAGGTTCTGACTCTTCTAAGAGCATCTGAGAGTTACTTTCGTTTTGCGTTCGATAACACTGGGGACAGTGTGAACGGCCTCGTGGGAGAACACCATGTGACTTCAGGACCCCCCTCCCCCCCCACCCCACTATCCTATATTTACAGATATTAATTTAAAATGTGAGCATATTCATCACCATCAGGGAAAGAGCGCCAAGTCCACACATTCACCGTCTCCGTAGCAACTCGGGGAGCCTGGGCGGAAAACAGATTGGGTAACAACGGCGTGGCCTTCGACTGTGCTTGGACTGTGTGACTAAACACACACACACGTCGCCGTTTGAGAGAACAGCACAGTCAGAGAGAACCTTGAATACGTCTCCCTGATGACCGGCGTAAGAACGTCTCCGTCATCCGGCCCTCGTGCCGTCACTCACAGCCTCTGTAGCCTCCGGTCTGACATCCCTGATCTAACTCCACTAGGCTGTGACGTACGCTGGGCACATCCACAGCCGGTTATTACCAAGTAAACCAGGGCAGAAGGCTGACCCTAACACAAAGACCCAGCCCTCAGGGAGGAGGAGGAGAGCATGTGTGTCTCTCCAGCAGACCTTAATGGGTCTGTGGACCTCCACTGGGAGGGAGGGAGGGAGGGAGGGAGGGAGGGAGGGAGGGAGGGAGGGAGGGAGGGAGGGAGGGAGGGAGGGAGGGAGGGTTGTCCCGGCCCTTCTACCCAAAATCCCAGTCCGAATCTAAACATTACGGATGATGGTTATGGAATTTAGCCATGTGTGAAAGTCTGCAATAACAATAATTGTTCAAAATGTTGGGGAGATTTCACCATTAAACAGCACAGTGTTCGACTCACCTAAGACGGAGGAAGACTGTGTTTTTACTACCAAACCACAAAAGTAAGACAAATAGACTAACTCCCTCAGATGGGCTGACTAGGTGTCTTTACTGTGTCTGGGAGAAGACCGCTGCCTTCACTTCCTTCCTGTTACTCTACTGTAAATACTAGTTTCCAGTTCCATAGTAGAAAAGGTTTCAGAAGTTAGTCATCTGGACACTGTTTTCAAAATCAGTTTCCGACTTCCATCCAGGAGTCATTCTAAATCGGGGAGGGTCTGATCTACACGGACCTGCTTCCAGTTCTGTAATATTCCAGTGTGGACCCTGACGAGCTACCTGTCTGTTGATAAGACTCTGCTGTAAACTGGACCCAGTGAAGCCTCAGCCTAATGATCCACAGATAATGATTCATGGAATTGCAGGATGTGAGGTTAGTAAGCAAAGCGTACAGTGTAGTCAGACTAAACAATATAGAGATTATAAGGCTATTGTGTAACATAATCCTTTCTCCTGTACACAGAATAAAGTTATTTATAATCGTCGTAAGAATGTGTGAGCACATCTTGAAGAGTATGGGCTTCAGGGAGAATTTCTGCTTTTGATTACTAACTCTGCCTTTGAGTCACACCTCTTTTAAAAAATATATATTTTTTAAACATATATTATTTTATAAACATATATTATTTTTCAGCTCCTACAAAGAATTGCATTATGATTCAGTCACCAATCACAGCCCTTTCCAAACCAGATGAATGGCTGGTTGCAGCCCTAGGCCTATCTTCCACCTAATAAGTCAGTGCAGGATCATTAATCTTACAATCTTGATATTGTCTGATGACACAGGTGAGAGCAAGGCTGTAGTCTATGATGAAGAACTGGATACGTGTGAATATTATCAAACAGTTTGCTATTGTGTAGAGACTAAGGTAACATAACATCCAGTTACATCAATAGACACCGATATAAGGAAGAGGAGGATGAACCAGGCTGCATTCATCTCCTCCACACATCCCAGCATTAAGACCTCAAACACAACTCATTCAAGGTCGCATCTTGGATATATTATCATCACCATGCTTTATTTTTTAATGCATTATTATTATTTAAGATACTTACTTTCCAATCACCTCGCACAGCTCGTATACATCCTCGAACAGCACGTCGTCGTCCGCCATGGTCCAGAGGAGGCAGGGGATCAAATCCCCTGAAATCCACCCAAAAGATCTTTATTTAACTGGAGGAGCGGAGCCAGGGGCCTTTAGGGTGTAATGAAGGCAGCTTTGCTTCCTTTTGCAATATCTCACAATTGCAAATGTCTCAATAGACTATTTCAAATGAGAGACTTCCAGCGGGTCAGCCTGGCCGGGTCTGCCCGTCTGTCGGCCCCGCCTTCTGTTCACCTCTTCCCGGGTGCTTTAATCCGACAGTCAGACCCCTGAAGCCGCGGAGGAGAAGATTTTTTTCTTCCCTTGTTTACACACAGAACAACAATAAAAAATAAAATTCAAAAATAAACAGCCGCTTTGCAGACAACAAAAAATAGTGGGTTAATTCCTTAGAAGAGATGATGTCGGTTGGTTGTCGTTGTCTTGGCTCTCGCGCTCGCGTGCTATCTAAAATGGTTGGCTAACGAACGGTATCTGTTTGTATTAGCTATGCTAAGCTAAGATAGTGACCATTTGAAATAGACCAGCTAGCTCCCGTTATTACACCGAGCACACCCAGCCTTCGTCGCGGACACAGATGTCTTTATCCCCGCCTGCTGCTGCTGCTGCTGCTGCTGCTCAGCTTCCCGAACGTAAATCGAAAACCTTCATATTTTCATGTTTTTATTGTATTAACTCATCGAATTCACCGTCCATTCACGTGTCATTGGAGAGCTGGAAAACGTTAATTTCTATCGTTAGTCCACAAACCCGCTATCGATAACGTCTCTCTCTCTCTCTCTCTCTCTCTCTCTCTCTCTCTCTCTCTCTCTCTCTCTCTCTCTCTCTCTCTCGCCGTTCCCCCGATTCCAGAAATGCCAGACTCCTCCCTCTATTGGATATGAAACTGGTGTTTCTCGGAGCCGTAATGGCTCCGTTTGAAGCGCTCAGATTCAAAGGTAAGGCCGATATCTCTTGAGCCAAGATGACGGTTTTAGGGCGCAGTTTCCTAATCTGCTCCACATTCTCTTTCCACCAATCAACGATTGAATCTAGTTGCAGCCCGCGCATGCGTTGCTCATCTTAAACCCATCCACTTACGTCAGCGTTTCTACAATCTTACCCCCTGTCCTCTATAATAATTTATTACTCTGTTAAAAAACGTTTATTACTCTCACTGTGACCCTGTGTCTCCTGATTTAATGTTGACCATAAGCTATTGAAATGAACTGCAACTATAATTATATAAACGTAATTTAGTCCTCAAATTCAACAAGCAACATTATTTTTTTATGAAATGATGTCTACTGATCTGATGGTATTTTACAAGACACTGAAAGCGTTCCTTAAGGCTCCTAATGCGGGTATAGAACTGGGCTCTTTAGATGGTTGGAAAAATGTCATTACAACCAGCTCCAAATCGCCTTAAAACTTGCATTTTTGCGCTTGCGCGTTCCACACACCTAAATGGATGTAACAACGTGACACCAGTTCATCACGAAATGTGGTTAAGGCAGTGATTTGACAGGCCTTTGCTTCTGTTTTTTATCATTAGCAGTTCCTGGCCCGTGTGTTGCTGCCCCCTGGAGGTATCAGAACATATTGCTATCTAACTAGTTCACACCGCTCCAGTACGTGTAGATTGAAACTGCACCGACTCTTGGTGCCACTTGAAGGCGCTGTTCTGAAAATGTCCCGCCCTGCGGTTTCCATGGAGCTTCATCCCTTTTGCTCGTACACCAGCTTCAGCACCACTCCATTGGTCGGAGGTGGAAGGGGGGCCATATATACGATGTGATTGGCTGATGATGTGGTCATCGGTTTGTGAAGAGTTTGGTGGCACTAAACGTACCCCCCCCCTCCCCCTGCACCCCACGTAAAAAAATCTGTCGACACGTACAACACACAGGACAGATATCCTCCCTTTCGTGTGAGGTAGAGAAAATACAGAGAAGTGAAAGAAGAGAATAGAATAGGAGGGGAATCAAGCGCTTAACCACGGAGGGAAAAAGGGTTCAGGGAGAGGAGAGGGAGAGACAGAGCAGTTTCCATAGCAACACTGATGGGAAGGGGAGGACTAAGCATGCTGCTGGCAGATATGATGGTTCAGTATGTAACACGGCTCTGTCCAGAAAGAGCCGTTACCACTGGAGCTCCTTCAGCAGACTCTGAACCCCACTTGTGGTTGGGAATCGAGAGCTTAACTGTGGAGGGGAAAAGGGTTCAGGGGGAGGGGGAGAGGAGACAGAGAGACTCTGAACCCTACTTGTGGCTAGTTCCATTTCCTTGGAGTTTAAAAAGCTGAGGTCTGGATCATGGATGATTAAAAACACTTAAACAGCTATTGTTTTGGGCCTCTTATTTTGGATGATCCTACTGTACTGTATCCTACCTACAGTAAATTAAACATCTCCTCTAGCCTGCATATGAGGTCACTGGTACAACAGCATGAATAGCTACTACAGATCTAGTTTTAGGGAACTTGTTTCAGGATGAAACCCTCAAAATTCAGGGAAATTTTATTAAAAAACGTGAAACATGTTGCAACAACAGAACACTTCAAAGCATGGATTTGACTAAACCCAAGTTTAAAAAGGTAACAAGCAGAAGTTTGGGTTTTAAAGAAACAAAACAATCCAACTATGTCACATATGGCACCATTAAATAAAGGCAAGACAAGAAGCAACTGTGATTTCAACAGTACTTGTTACAACAACAAAATCGAGATAATGTAAACAAGTCAGTATAATGTCACATGACCAGGTGACATGTCACATGACCAGGTCACATGATGTGGCAGTTTTGCTGATGTCCCACTGCTACAACTACAACAAACAATGACGCTCATGGTACTCTGTCATTAACAACAGATCTGGAATCAGTTTTTGGTCAACTGCGTTTGTGGCGATCGTGTTCCGGAATGACTAGGCCTGTTTTAAGATAGTACTGTACTATGATATAGTCCATACTAGACCTAGATCTGAGCAGACTGACCTCCCTAGAGCTGTGTTCAGGACAGCTACACAGCAACAAAGGGCTGCTGGTGTTTCAACAGCAAAATAAACTGTTTTAAATGTTGTGGTGTTTATGTATGTATGTTGGTGTAGGAGGTTGTGATTTTATGATCTATTGATGTATATATTCCTTCATACAAGTGTCAACATCCAGACCAAACCAACAGATCATGGTTAACATGTCAACATCCAGACCAAACCAACAGATCAGTATCCATAAGTGACACAATCAAAAAAAGCAGACCCCCCAAAAATGCAACGAGCATGCTGGGAAATGGAGTATTTCACAGTAAACACAGTAGAACCGCTGCTTCCCAATCTTCTTCCCTACAATGTGCCCTCCTCTCCCGGTCCATATGTCTCTTTACTTTACACATTTACAGGTGGGTGGGAGAGAGAGGTAACCCCAAAGGGAGGAGAAAGTGGAGGCAGAGTGACAGCAACATTCTCTATGGCGACACTTCACAGTAACAACAGCTTCATGTGGTGATGGGACTCCTCGGTTGTCAAGGGGGCGGAACCTGAGGAATGTTGTATCTTTAAGAAGCCAAGCCCAGGAGGAACCCACCAACAAACCCACTGGACAAGATGATGTTCCTCTTCACAAACTCTGTGGCCTGCAGGAGGAGAAGGAGGACGAGCATTGAACAAGCTGAAATATTAAGCATGTAATGTTAAGCATGTAAACACTAGAGGGCAGAGTTGCTGTGATCATCCAAATCTGAATTTCCCCGCTAAACATGAACTCCTTTGAAAAACACAAGCATGTGGCCACACTCCCCTTTCCAGGAAATCACCTAATGAAGAGATATTGCCGATGCAGCAGCCAATAGTAAACATCTGAGCAGATAATCTTGAGAGGCAAGCAGGAATTCAAAACTAAACAACATGTAGTTTAGAATTAAATAAAAAACACATCAGATGATTACATTTAAGTGCATATTTTATTGACTCAAAGTAAAATGGATGAAAATTAAATCCCTAATCGAGAAAAAAAATCTTTGATAAAAAGCAAAGCGGTTTAGCAGGTACCTTTACCTCCTCGATGAAGGAGTTTATTTCCGGTGCTGCTTTAGTGGCTTTCTTCTTCAGGTGTTTCTTAGCCTTGTTCACGTCCTTCTCCACCTTCTTCCAGTCCACCTGCACGTATCCACTGTGATTGGCTATCTACGGAGGACCACACACACCACAAAGGTGAGTGGGAAATGTAGTTTATCAACACTGCAGTATGTGAATGGGCAGGGTAGTTTATCATCACCGCAAAGGTGAGTGGGAAGTGTAGTTTATCATTACTACAAAGGTGAGTGGGAAGTGTAGTCCTGTAGTGTAGTTGTTGCCTTGTTGAATTCTCCAACATGATGACCTTTGTTACCTGTAACAGTAAGAATCCTCCACCTGCAGCTGTGGCAGCTATCTTCCCTACTCTCTGGAACAGGTAACCAGCACACCTGGCAGGAACACAGCCAGATGAGCATCATCGTTAACATGCGTATGACATGTTCATTTCAATCAGGTGTGTTGGAGCAGGGAAACATCTAGAACTTGCAGGACAAGGTGTTCCCTGAGGACCAGGGGTAGGGATCACTGAGTCAGGGTACCAGAGCACTCACCATCCAGTCACCCCTCCCATCATGATCTGCGTAGCGACAGAGTACTTCTCAGCGATGGGGCCAGAGTTGTTTCCGAACACCCTGCTCCACCACTGATGCTGCCGGGCGTACTGGGTCAGGTCCACCACCTCATAACCTTCATCCTCACTCTCTGGGTCCTCCTGATCATCTGCAACACACAACCAGGAACACATTGATGGGTTAGTTCAGTGGTTGTTGTTTTAACATTTTGTTGTCTTTTAGCAGAGGCTCTTATCCTTATGGGGCTGAGCAGTTTGGGAATCAGGCTAGTAATATGTTGCAGGTTTGATTCCCATTGATGGCCATACATCCTTTCAAACACAGGTGTAAACTGCATGTCCATTATATACAACCTCAACTAATTCAACCAAACTGGACTAGTTTTCTGCTGGTTATCCTTTTCGAAAGTTAAATGGTTCAATAAGTATTAGTGTGCAAACGTCTTAATTTGGGATAAATTAAATCCCAATTATAAAGTGGCCTATTCAATGATGCTGCGCGTGCCTGCTATATTCAATGATGCTGCGCGTGCATGTTAGCTTGGCTGCTAACAAAACAAGCTAGTTTACCGCCTTGTAAGGCCAGTCAGTTAAAGTACACGACATTGGCAGATTAGGCTCAAATAAATCGCTACTTCTACCTAATAAAAGAAGCTGAACATTGTAAAAAATCGTATTTTGTCCGTTTTATAAGAATTAGTGCTATTATTTAATCCTCTTCCACTCACCTTCTCGTCGTTCAGCCATTTTAGTGAAAATTTCACATTAGGATGTTGACAGTTTCCAAGCCCCGCCCACAACCGTGACGCACTGCCACGTCAGCGCTTTAATCTTTTTAATCTGTAAATTTCTTTCTATTTGCCTATAATAAAAATATATGGAATTGTTGGATTTTCATATCTAATTTTTGAACTCTCATAAATATACATATAAGTGTAGGCTATAAGCAATGACAGGCTGAAATATTTAGAATGGCACTATGTGTCTCAAAGTTAGGAATTAAGTAATATTTGATTGTGGATTATAATAATAATTTGATGGAGCAAAGTGGGGGACTCGCCATTCCATATTCTATGCAAAGGCAAGAATAGCCATTATTAAATATGTAAACGTTGATTTAATAAGAATTTTTTCTAAACGACCCAAAATCAGTGTCTACTAAATGCTTAGTAAACTAAGGTAACATGATGAAATAAAGATCCGTGCCATACTTGCAACTGTTGAATGTGTCTTAACATTTAAACTATTTAAATTATCACAAGTTGTGTGTTGATAGGCATACCATGACTGTCTGAACTAACGCCATTATTTCAAAATATGTTTAAAGAACATATTCTAAAGCACATCATTAATTTTGCAACGTTATAAAATAAAGAAAATATTTCTGTCAAAATTTGAATGTCTAAATGAATTAAATAAGATTTTGTGTAAAAAAAATAATAAAAAGGGCTTCAGGCTGGGCAAGTCATATGCTGCTAACCAAGCTCATCTATTGGCTGAATGGGGAATACGAGGGCGTGACTACGGCGGCGCGTGGGTTCGCTTGGGTGACACAATTATAACAACTTTGGGCTGGTGGCAGTAAGGATTTTACGATCAAATAATTCCTTTTTTTTCAAACCTGCAAAAACTACCCATTAATGCATATTTTTTTATAATTGCATACAACACTGTGTCTACAAAATGTGACGCGAAGACGTTCTGGAGGGTTTACTTATTTCCCTGAAAGGATTTACTGTTTTTTGGGGTTGCGTTTTTTTAATTCCGGAGAGAAAGTTAACTAATTTCAAATATTTTTCGGGGGGTGGGGGTTTTCTCTCTTTTTTTAAATTTTGGTGGAGTATTTCGTTCGCCGTTTCGTCGCGATTCCATGCAATCGTGCGGAGTCTCGCTCGCTGTTGCTGCTCGCGCTGCTGCTCGCGCTGTGAGTCTCGGCTCGGCTTCTGGTGGGGATGAGGAAAATAAAATGGCGACGGGAAAAGCGAGTGAAACCGAGGAGGACTTTCCGACGCTGACAGCCCAAGAGAGGGACAGCTTGGTCGGAATTGACAGGTTTGGAAACCGTAACACCCCCTCCCCCTGTTTTACCACACACCTCCCTAAAGTATTCAGACTATAACATTCACGGGTTGTCTGTGTTTCTGTGTGTGATGATGTGTTTGTGTTGTCTTGTCTCTTGCAGTTCACTGTTTGGATTTCAGAGGCTTCATGAAGATGGCGCCAGAACTAAGGCCCTGCTACTGAAGGTAGGTTAGCTTAACAATGCTAACATGCTAACGCCCTGCTGCTGAAGGTAGGTTAGCTTAGCAATGCTAACATGCTAACGCCCTGCTGCTGAAGGTAGGTTAGCTTAGCCATGCTAACAATGCTAACATGCTAACGCCCTGCTGCTGAAGGTAGGTTAGCTAACAACGCTAAACTTCAGGACCCAAGTGGTCCTTTTAATCACCAAAACACGCCGCTAGCAATAAATACACGGATGTTAGTTGGTGTCTTAACTTAATCAAACAACCTAGCTGGACTAGCAGAGTCTGTCCGGGGGGACATTATGGGTCCTGTTCTGCCCAGGCAGAGCATCACAGGCACGGCTAACTGAACTACGCAGCGTCCTCAACATTGATCATGGTGGTCTGTAACAGACTCTGGTTCCTTAGCAATGTTGCTACAAAATCATCAAGACACCCACTTTTTAAAGTTTTTTGGATTTACCTTTTTTATATTACTTAACTTGTCGTTTTACTATGAAAACAGAAGCACTACAGTGCTAATGTGTTAGCTAGTATAAGGTGTGTAGCTGTTTACTGGAAAATAAAAACTCCCAGTGTTGCTAGAATTGTGTTTAATGTTTAATGTTTGTTCATCACATCTCAGTCAACAATTGTTGGGTGTTTAATCAAGTTAAAACCCTAGTCAGTCCCCAACGTGGACTGACTAGCTTGCTAATGGTGATTTCATTGAATCGTCATCCTGTGTGATTATTATCATTATTTAACTTTCAAGGCATTTTCATGTGATGCATGTGATGTTCATCGATCTGTGCAGAATGCATGTGATGCATGTGATGTTCATCTATCTGCAGAATGCATGTGATGCATGTGCTGCATGTGATGTTCATCTATCTGTGCAGAATGCATGCTCAGTGCACAGAGCTCTCATGCTGAATGTTATGATATTTAGTAGTGCTGTGATGGTCTTGCTGGTTCAGTGATTGTGATAGTTAGTAGTGCTGTGATGGTCTTGCTGGTTCAGTGATTGTGATGGTCTTGCTGGTTCAGTGATTGTGATAGTTAGTAGTGCTGTGATGGTCTTGCTGGTTCAGTGATTGTGATAGTTAGTAGTGCTGTGATGGTCTTGCTGGTTCAGTGATTGTGATAGTTAGTACTGCTGTGATGGTCTTGCTGGTTCAGTGATTGTGATAGTTAGTACTGCTGTGATGGTCTTGCTGGTTCAGTGATTGTGATATTTAGTAGTGCTGTGATGGTCTTGCTGGTTCAGTGATTGTGATAGTTAGTAGTGCTGTGATGGTCTTGCTGGTTCAGTGATTGTGATAGTTAGTAGTGCTGTGATGGTCTTGCTGGTTCTTCAGTAGTTGGTAGTTTAAGAGCAGCTGGAGCTAACTAGCTTGTAACTAAGCTATATGGACTAGCTTGGGTTTGTATCTACCCAGCAGCACAAAGCTGATCAGAATTTGTTTATGTATTTTTTATCATCAGAATTTGTTATTTTTATTTTATTTATAATCTTAATTCCTTTCATAAATAAGGAATTTACTGTGGCAGGATGGGGCAAATAATTAACTCGTACTTAAAAGATGTAAAGTAGGTAAATACGTTGAACTAAATGGCTGTGCTGTTTGGGTCGGTCCAAGATGGAGGACGTGTGTAGGGACAGTGGAATATTAGAAGGGTTTAATGAGGTATTATCCTAGAATGAGCCTAATCAAACTTACAGCCAGCACAGTTCAAGTTGAACAAAAAGGTACTGCACCTTCTGACTCTAATGAAGGGTCATTATGAGGCATCCACAGAGCTTGATAACAACCCGTTCATTTGAATCAGGTGTGCTGGAGCTAGGAAACATCTAAAACCTGCAGGACAGCGGCCCTCGAGGACCGGAACTGGCCACCCCTGTTCTAGACCAGGTGTGAGTCGGTGTTGTGGACCCTGTCCTGGTGAACCAGCCTGTTGCTCTTCGATGCTTCGTGTCGTGTTTTGGCACATGTCAGGATCAAGAATGGACATTGCTGCCAGAAGCAGCCATGTTGCCGTCTGTGATACGGGCAGATTTACCCTTTTGATATCATCGCTGTGGCGTTTTAGGGTCGATGACTGTTGATGATGTTATTACGATCTTGGATGTTTCTGCTGCAGTCGTTTTGCAGCCTGTTGTAGTGGACTGTATGTTATTGTTGCGTCTGTTGTTGAGGCAGTTACTGTACGGCACTGTGCCTGTAAGTGGTCAGGGTTAGCATGGTCAGGGTTAGCATGGTCAGGGTTAGCTCTGTGTCTGGTAGTAGAGATGTGATCAGGGTTAGCATGGTCAGGGTTAGCTCTGTGTCTGGTAGTAGAGATGTGATCAGGGTTAGCATGGTCAGGGTTAGCTCTGTGTCTGGTAGTAGAGATGTGGTCAGGGTTAGCATGGTCAGGGTTAGCTCTGTGTCTGGTAGTAGAGATGTGGTCAGGGTTAGCATGGTCAGGGTTAGCTCTGTGTCTGGTAGTAGAGATGTGGTCAGGGTTAGCATGGTCAGGGTTAGCTCTGTGTCTAGCAGTAGAGATGTGGTCAGGGTTAGCATGGTCAGGGTTAGCTCTGTGTCTGGTAGTAGAGATGTGGTCAGGGTTAGCATGGTCAGGGTTAGCTCTGTGTCTGGTAGTAGAGATGTGGTCAGGGTTAGCATGGTCAGGGTTAGCGCTGTGTCTAGCAGTAGAGATGTGGTCAGGGTTAGCATGGTCAGGGTTAGCTCTGTGTCTGGTAGTAGAGATGTGGTCAGGGTTAGCATGGTCAGGGTTAGCTCTGTGTCTAGCAGTAGAGATGTTTACACTGTGTACCTTGTAAGGCAGACAGTCATCCAGTCACACTGCTATCCATTCAGATAACCGTCTTCAGCACCTTGACAGAACTAGGTCACTGTATCACTGCTGCTGACAAGCACACACCCACCTTTAAATGTTCATTTACCTGGTGTTCTGAGGAGCTTTCAGGTCAATCAGCCAATAACTGCCTGCTCAGTGTGCACAGGTGTACTGAGCCATGTTAAGGGAGGGCTTTACGAAAGTCACTCACACAGGTGAACATTGTGTTTTAATCCCCATGCAAGATACACAAACACAGAATTTACTGTGGCAGGAAAGAGCAAACATAGAACATATATAAGAGTAAGAGGCTGATGATGATGATTTGGGATATTCAGTTTTGTGTTTTGACATTTCGCGAAGACGGAAAGTATTTGGCAGATGTTATTCCAACAGGCCTCTTTAAAAGGTTACTCATATGGACGGTTTGTCTGTTGCCTTACTAGTAAATCCGGATTCAGTATAACTCCCCATTCATTCTGACTTACTGCATTAGTACTGTATAGTACTAATGTGTTGATATTTGTTTCTCACCAACCGCTCATCTTAACAACTTTTAATCTTGATGCAGTGCCTGGTTCTGTAGATGATCTTCACACTTGATGCATGATTCTACACGCGCGCACACACACACATTCACTCACTCACAAGGCCTAGAAAACAAGGTGTCTTGTTTAGAAAGGCCAGGTGCATTGTGGGAACTCATTATCAAGCACATATGCTCTTTATGGAAGCATTATGCATGAGGGTCTTGTACACAGCCAACCTTCTGCTCTATCAGATAGTTTTTATTTAGCCTTGATAGTAGGTGAACCGTGCATTGTTTACTAGTGTGATGTCTGGTAATGTGTGTGTGTGTGAGTGTGCGAATGAGTGTTTGAGTGTTAAACCCATGTGTGCATCTTAACCATGTTTGTGTACGTGTGTTTTTCCTGTGTTTGTGATTCCAGAGTTGCCCCTCCCCCACCTCTGGCATCAACAAACCGTCCTATTGGTTGAAACCTGCCATAAGGGCCAAGTGCATCAGGACACACACACACACACACACACACACAGAACA
This sequence comes from Neosalanx taihuensis, assembly GCA_030340665.1. Classification (NCBI taxonomy): domain Eukaryota; kingdom Metazoa; phylum Chordata; class Actinopteri; order Osmeriformes; family Salangidae; genus Neosalanx; species Neosalanx taihuensis. The sequence continues at coordinate 7,090,438 of CM059305.1, forward strand.
GCTGTTGAATTGGGTTTATTGCCAAGTAGGTTTTCTCCAAGCAGGGATTTGCGAGGTTTAGACAGATGAATGTGCAGCGTAAAGGCAAAAGTATCATCACAATTTTTTTGTGTCCATGTTGTTGTACACGTTCTGACGCTGTTGCCACAAGGGCTGATGGGATACGATGACTGATTCTGATTCTAATTCTGATAAGATGGCTCTGATTCTGATAAGATGACTCTGATTCTGATAAGATGGCTCTGATTCTGATAAGATGACTCTGATTCTGATAAGATGACTCTGATTCTCGATAAGATGATTCAGATAAGATGACTCTGTTTAGACCAGGGAAGCATCCCGTCTTGCGTCCAGTATCAGATGGGGTACGTAAGCCAAGCTCAGCTCTTATTAGTGGAATTTGATGGAAGTTGAACTAACCTTCTTTTTTTTAATGAGCGATATCTTGGTTGATCTCCACCTTCTGGGGTGCTGCCGGTCAGCAGGTTAACCTTCTTGATTTGAAACACGCAGCTCTTAAGTTCCCATGTGGAAAGGGCAGACATTTTGTCCTGTGAACTCGCCCCTGAAACAAACAGACACACATGCATGTGTTCCTTAGAGCCAGAGGGACTAATGTTATGTGGTTAATCATTGGCAGGTCATTATCATGACTGTTGGAAGTGCTTAGCAAACAAGAGATTTGAAGCAATCTCACTGAAACTGAATTCCGGTTACTATCATCTCTCTCTTTCTTTCTCTCTCTCTCTCTCTCCACACAAGTTTATTTAATCTTTGGGCTTCAGTAGAAAGCATTCTCTTATCGTTTGGCGTTCCAGCAGCGAGATTGACAGGCGGCGTTACGAGGAAGTTCTGTCAGTAACTCAGAAGGTTGTCCAGTTCATGTTGGCCAGCTGAGCTGTCTCAACCAATCAAGAGCAACGAAACATCTTATTGGTTGCTGAAAAGGCCTCACATGTTCTCTGCTGAGCAATTATCGTTATTAAGCTCCGCCCCCTCTCCCTCATCAGATTATGATTGGCCCAGCTTTTTTTTCTTCTGGAGGGAAATCTGTTTGAATGGGAGCGTAGCCAGACCCTGGTTCTGCCCAAGCGTATAGGAACGTGAGGAGGGGGTCATGGTCTGTTTCCCAGGCTGAAGTCTGCTCTGTGACGTCCAGGAAACAGCCTCCCCTCTGAGAGATGGCATCACTAAACCTTGGGGACTGCGGCAGTGCTGGATGAAATACTGCTAGAGTTCAGCCAGTCCAGTTGTTGGAATAAACAAGGGGTGTGTGTGTGTGTGTGGTCCCCCCCCCCCCCTTCCCCATTCAGCTGGGAAGTGGTACGATCCGATATGATGGAGTTTGCAGCATGTGATGTCATGCGTTTATGCCTGTCAGTTAAAACATGGGTTTCAAATAGAGCTGTGGGATATTCTGAACATGTTAAATAGTTAAGTTCTGTTTAGCACTGTTCTGTTGGGTGTTATTTACATGTCATTGCTTTGGGAGGATCCATATATTGATGAACCCTCGAGTTTGTCTATAGATCCTGTTCCCACGTTTTGTGTGTGTGTGTATATGGTGTGTGTGTGTGTGCGTGGGCTAGAACAACCAGGGCAGTAATGTGTTTTTTCCTGCTGGTTCTAAAGCAGGTTCCTTAGGGAATCTTCTCTTAGTGCTGGGGAAATGCTAACGTTGTTCTGACGGTTCACAAGTTCACCAGAGCTTGCAAGCACAATCCGTCCAAATGCGGCAAAAACGTTGAAATTGTGTCCTGAGTCAGGGTTGTGGGGAGGGTGTGTCCTGGGTCTCCCCTGTCCCCCCTGAGTGATGTGTCCTGGGTCTCCCCTGTCCCCCCTGAGTGATGTGTCCTGGGTCTCCTCTGTCCCCCCTGAGTGATGTGTCCTGGGTCTCCTCTGTCCCCCCTGAGTGATGTGTCCTGGGTCTCCTCTGTCCCCCCTGAGTGATGTCCTGGGTCTCCTCTGTCCCAGCAGGCTGTCCGCTGCTATGACTCTCTCATCCTGAAGGCGGAGGGGAAGGTTGAACCTGACCTTTTCTGCCAGCTGGGACACTTTAACTTGCTGCTGGAAGACTTCCCCAAAGGTACTGCTGCACCAAGCTGCCGAGGAGGCACTCTGGCTCTTTCTGTTTCTCTCTATCCTACAAGACCTTCCTCACCCTCTCTCTCTCTCTCTCTCTCTCTCTCTCTCTCTCTCTCTCTCTGTCTCTGAAGCAGTCTTCCCTCTGGTGTCTGAAATTGTCTCCCTCTCTCTCCCCACAGCATTATCAGCATACCAGAGGTACTACAGTTTACAGTCGGACTACTGGAAGGTACGGAAAGACACACACACACACACACAGGTCCTGTACTTAGCGTTTCAAACCAAGCCTTTTCTTTTAGTTCTTGTAGTTTCATAGCTGCTAAGCTAAAGTTACTGTTCGTGTGTTTGAACTTGGGTTCCAGTAAGTTCCATGTTGATGAACGTCTTTGGTTTGGTTGTGTTTGCAGAATGCTGCCTTTCTTTATGGTCTGGGAATGGTCTACTTCCATTACAACGCGTTTCAGTGGTGAGTAACACAAGCTGTCACAACTGGGGGGTGTGTGTGTGTGTTGGTTTGTGTGTGTGTTGTGGGTGGGTGTTTGTGGGTGTATGTGCAAGAGAGCTAGTGAATTTTATTTGATGGTGTATGAAGTTGAGTGGTTTCCATGGAGACAGTTGGAGGAGAGAAAGTACACAGAGGGGCGTCTCAGTGATGAAATGTTGTCGTCCACTTCCTGTCTAGTCACACATTTCTTTCTGTTTGTCTCTCTACACCAACCATCACTGTCCATCCCTCCCTCTATCTCTTTTTACACCACGCATCTCTTTATCATGTCTCTCTCTCCTCTCTCCCTCTTTCTCTCTCTCTGTCTCTCTACCACACTCTTCCTCCTCCCTCCCCCAGGGCGATCAAGGCCTTTCAGGAGGTCTTGTACATCGATCCCAGCTTCTCCAGAGCCAAGGAGATTCACCTGCGTCTGGGCCTCATGTTCAAGGTCAACACAGACTATGAGTCAAGCCTAAAGGTACCCCGCCTCTACCCTGTACCCCCTCTACCCTGTACACCCCCCCCCCACCATGTCAGGGCAGTTAGAGTTTCCTGTTTGTGTTCAGTCCTGGTAGCTAATCTTCTTCTCTCCATAACAGCACTTTCAGCTGGCTTTGATTGACTCCAATCCCTGCACTTTGTCCAAAGCTGAAAGTAAGTAGCATCTGTTCCACACACACACACACACACAGTGTTGAAACATAATTTAGTTTCTCGATAGTCCAGCATTTCAGACTAAATGTCAACCCTTTCTGAGTGAGTGAACACAGTTCTGAATGAGAAGAATTTTGGAACACACACACACACACACACACACACACGGTTGTTATTATTTTCATTCGACCCATCTGTATCACATTGCCATGGAACCGGTTACCAAGGAGATGATGAGAACGGTTCCTTCAGCGTGTTAGCCAAAAGGGGCTCAGAAAAACTCACATTCTCTCACACACACACACACACACACACACACACACACACACACACACTTCCCGGAGACACTCTGACTCTGTCAAACCTGCCTTGTCCGTCATCTTCGTTTTGTGTTGACATTTTGTTTTGTCCTTCTCCCCACAGTCCAGTTCCACATCGCTCATCTGTATGAGATTCAGGTAAGCCTCCTCTGTATGGACACCATCGATGTTGTAGCCTTGGCAACGAGGGTTGAGGAAGGGGTGAATAGTCTGTCTCACTCAACCCCTGGAGATAGTTTGTAGTTTGAAGCTCAAGTGTTGTGACACAGCGACGGGAGGGAGGGAGGGGTTTCTGCTGTGTCAGGGTGAGCTGGACCAGAGCCACACCAGCTGAACAGCTCCCTGCCTCCTGAATGCAGATTGGATAGATTGATGCTGATGGAGGGAAAGATTGATGTCCTCCCTGTGTATGATTAATAACCATACTGTGTTTAGAACCACACACACACACTGCCTGCTCCCTCTTCTTTGCTGTATGCTGACGTGTGTTTCTGGTCTGGTCTCTCTTCTCTCCTGGTCTCTCCTCTCTCCTGGTCTCTCCTCCTCTCTCCTGGTCTCTCCTCTCTCTCCTGGTCTCTCCTCTCTCCTGGTCTCTCCTCTCTCCTGGTCTCTCCTGGTCTCTCCTCCTCTCTCCTGGTCTCTCCTCTCTCTCCTGGTCTCTCCTCTCTCCTGGTCTCTTCTGGTCTCTCCTCTCTCTTGGTCTCTCCCCTCTCTCCTGGTCTCTCCTCTCTCTCCTGGTCTCTCCTCTCTCCTGGTCTCTCCTCTCTCTTGGTCTCTCCTCGTCTCTCCTTGTCTCTCCAGAAAAGATACCGAGCCGCTAAGGAGGCGTATGAGAGTCTCCTGCAGACAGACGAGCTCCCTGCACAGGTGAAGGCCACCACTCTGCAACAGCTAGGTAAGAACACACACACACACACACAGATATACACACACATACACACAGACACGCTCACACACACACACACACAGCTGCTGCTGAATTTCAATTCTTTTGATCTTCTTGAAGCTTCTGTTCAAACTAGTGTGAAGAAAGTCATGTTGTCAGTCACCATGACGACGAGGATGATGATGACCTGGATTCCTCATGGCTATAGTGATAGTAACATCTGTGTGTCTGTGTGTTTGGTCCCTCTCCTCCTGTGTGTGTGTGTGTGTGTGTCCCAGGCTGGATGCACCACACAGTAGAGCAGCTTGGTGACCGTGGTAACAAGGACAGCTATGCTATCCAGTGTCTGCAGAAGTCCCTGGAGGCTGACCCCGCCTCCGGCCAGGCCTGGTACTTCCTGGGTCGCTGCTACTCCAGCATCGGCAGAGTGCAGGACGCCTTCGTCTCCTACAGGCAGTCCATCGACAAATCAGAAGCCAGCGCTGACACCTGGTGTTCTATAGGGTGAAGACTCTGCCCACACACAGCCGCTCTGGGATCACTTCATCATCTTCTCTTTCTTTCTTATTTTCTCTCTCTCTCTCTTTTTCTCTCTCTCTCTCTTTTTCTCTCTCTTTTTCTCGCTCTCTCTTTCTCTCTCTCTTTCTCTCTCCATCCTCTCTCCCTCTCCTCTTTCTCCATCCTCTCTTTCTCCTCTCTCTCTGTCTCTCTCTTTTTTTTCTCTCTCTCTCTCTCTCTCTCTCTCTCTCTCTCTCTCTCTCTCTCTCTCTCTCTCCATCCTCTCTCCCTCTCCTCTTTCTCCCTCTCCTCTTTCTCCTTTCTCTCTCTCTCTCTCTCTCTCTCTCTCTCTCTCTCTCTCTCTCTCCATCCTCTCTCCCTCTCCTCTTTCTCCCTCTCCTCTTTCTCCATCCTCTTTCTCCTTTCTCTCTCTCTCTGTCTCTCTCTCTCTCACCAGCCATGGTTCTCTCTAACCTCCCCTCTCTCCTCTCCCCTGCAGCGTGCTGTACCAGCAGCAGAACCAGCCCATGGATGCCCTGCAGGCGTACATCTGTGCGGTGCAGCTGGACCACGGCCACGCGGCGGCCTGGATGGACCTGGGCACGCTGTACGAGTCCTGCAGCCAGCCACATGACGCCATCAAGTGCTACATCAACGCCACGCGCAGCAAGGCCTGCAGCAACAGCGCCGCGCTCACACACCGCATCAAAGTCCTGCAGGTGAGCAGCGCTGCAGCCAGACAGCCCCGCGGACACGCCACGCCCCCCCCCCTCCCCAGTGTGCTGGTGTTAGGCGTAGGTGTGGTTCCAGACCAGCAGAGGGCGTGTGTGTGTGGTTCCTGGGTTCTGCTGATGGAGCGTGTGGGTGTGTTTTGGTTGTCAAGGTGGAACTGGGAGCGTTTTTATTTAAAAAAAAATTCTCCAGCTGAACGCTGGTTTCACGACCCAAAACGATCGTTCGTTCTGGGTTCTGCTGGTCCTCTGCGTTCTAGAAAGTGGGATTGTTGGGTCCTCAGTCACCTGTGTTGTCCCCCCCCCCCCCCTCTTCTTTACACCCCTGAAATGAGCTGGTCCACCTCCCTCACCCCCTCCCCCCCTCCTGCTGTGTTTTAAGGCCTGATTTCACTGCATTAAGACAAACATGGCCGCTTGTTTTAATGATTGGTTTGGATGATTATTTTGTTTGTTTTAGTTTGTCCTCCTTCTCCCCCCACCCCTCCTCCTCCTCCTCCTCCCCTTGTCCTTGTGGTTGTAATCATTCTGAAATGTTGATTCATACAGACCATATACAGATCTCTGGGTGCCATGCTGGCTACATGCTACAAGCTAGCAGCACTGTTAACCTACCCAGACACACACACACAGTGTGAGCCTGGCTGCTATCACAGAAAGCGCGCCAGCAGACTCACTGCCCCACACACACACCTTCATTCACATCTTTCTTTTCTTTTTTCTTCCTCCTTCTATCTGTTTTTTTGGGGGGAGGTGGTTAATAAAATGTTTGTTTTCTGTCACGCGTTCTCCATTCCCCCTTAGGGTCAGTTGAGTCAGAGCCAGCTCACTAGTCTTCAGACTAACAGTAAAAGACTCCCTCTAATTGAGGAGGCTTGGACTCTTCCAATCCCAGCTGAGCTCACCTCCCGACAGGGGGGCCTGAACACTGCACCACAGGTGAGCCCAGAGAGAGGACACACACACACACACACACACACGCCACAACAACAGGAAACACTTCTTCTGAGCCCATCAGGTCCATACCAGATGCCCCCCCCCCCCCCCTACCCCCAGTGTAAACCTGCCTCGCTGCTTAAACCCATCAGGAAAAACCTGTTTGTCTTTAGGAAACCTGACGTTCTGGATGATGACGTCAGGTGTGACAGCTACACAGCGTCAGTTATGACTTGTTGGGGCCATTTGAAGTGTTTCCTACTCTGTTCTCACCCCCCCCCCCCCCCCCCCCCCCCCCGCGCCCCCACCCCCTCACTCCCCTCCACACCAGACGCACCCACAGGTCAGCTGAGCCAATCACAGGCCTTCCCCTCTAAACCCACTCCCTGACTTCCTGTCTGGGGTCTTCCCCTCTGGAGCCACAACAGGAATGTGTTCAATAAAATACAAAAGGATTTTCCCTCACGATGGCACCAATTGCCAACTCGCCACCAATATTTTGAAATACTTTTCATGTCACTCTTCATAAGTTTAACACCTTATTGGTCGGAAGCCAAGACTGCCCCGCCTCCTCCCCCAAATCGAAGGTCTGTGATTGGTTAGGCCGTGCCTCTGTAGAGTAGACCCAGGCTTGTGTCGACGTTCATCTTCTTCTAGCAGCTGACCTTAGCTGCCCTGGAGCCCTGCAGCGCCTCCTGGTGGCAGACGGCAGCTCATGCACTCTTGAACTAGACCGTAGGCTGTAGTGTGTGTGTGTGTATCCCCCCCGTCACCCCACACAAAAAGGTGAAAGCGGGCGTTCATATGAGGGTGTGTGTCGGCTTGTTCTGAAGCCTTCCTGCAGTGTAGTGGAAGTGAAGCTTGGCTTCATCTCCTGTCTTCAATGACTGCAACGAAACACCAGCTGATGCTCTGCCTGTGGCCACAACGGGAAGAACCAAAATATAGAAGAGGAGGGCAAAAACAACCTTCTTTTCCACCCTAAACCCAGGGGTCACCCACCCTGGTCCTCAGGGGTCACCCACCCACCCTGGTCCTCAGGGGTCACCCACCCACCCTGGTCCTCAGGGGTCACCCACCCTGGTCCTCAGGAGCCACAACTGTCCTGAAGGTTTTAGATGTTTCCCTGCTCCAGAACACCTGATTCTAATGAACGGGTCATTATGAGGCTTCCACAAGAGGTTGAATAACGACCCGTTCATCAGCCTCGGGGTTCCCACTGCTTGGTCACCTAGCGAGCACCTTCAGGGTGTCAGTTGCAGTCACTGTTGTGCAGGACGAGGTCAGGATGATGTCAGGATGATGTCAGGGGCCTCTGATGGGGGGGGGCCTGTCAGGGCCAGTGTGTCTGATCGCTCTGTCATCACACCCTCCTGGTGCGTGAGGCTGACGTCTGGACTGAGGTAACGTATGATTCATGAGGGAGAGGGGCACCGGGGGGGAGGGGCACGGCGTGGGCGGAGTCACGGGTGTGTGGGCGGAGTCACCGGACGCCGCTGCTGTTCTTTCTGGAGCCAACGTGACATCACAGCAGCCGGTCTTCTCTCTCTTCTCCCCTCTCTCTCCTCCCTCCCCCTCTCATTCCCCTTTCCCCCTCTCTCTCTTCCCCCTCTCTTTCCTCCATACCTGGGCTACATTAACATGTCACTCCCCTCCTCTCTCTCTCCTCCCTCCCTCCATCCATAATCTCCACTCCTCCATCTTTCCATCCCTCTGTCTTCTCTCCTCTCTCTCTCTCTCTCTCTCTCCTGTAACCCCCTGCCCTCCTTCCTCTCCCCTAACCTCCTCCCCCTCCTCTCGCCCTGTCCCCCCCTCCCCAGGCGTGTAAGCCCCAGGCCAGCACGGAGGGAGGGGCCACAGGTCAGTCTCTGCCCCCCCATATAGGAGCCCTGGGCCCGGGGGAGGACCAGTCAAGCCCTGCCAAGAGAAGGAGGGCTTCCAGCCCAGCCAAGGTACAGACCCTCCACACCCCCAGACACTGGCTGTCACACAGCCCCTCCACACCCCCAGACACTGGCTCTGATACAGCCCCTCCACACCCCCAGACACTGGCTCTGATACAGCCCCTCCACACCCCCAGACACTGGCTCTCACACACCCCATCCACACCCCCAGACACTGGCTCTGATACAGCCCCTCCACACCCCCAGACACTGGCTCTGATACAGCCCCTCCACACCCCCAGACACTGGCTCTGATATTCGCTTCCTCCTCCTCTCCTCAGGGTCAGCCAGATTCCTGGACCACGCCCACGCAACAACCAATCCCAAACTGGTACCTGTCACCTCAGAAGCTACAGGTAAGATAGTGGACATACACTACACACACACACGCAAACTACACAAACACTCAAACTACACACACACACACACACACATTCACATTGAGTCATTTATCAGACACTCTTATCCAGAGTGACGTGCAGCCAGCACAGGGACATTCACTCCTTGCTAGTCAGGTTCCCTCAGCGCTCGTCCTCCCTGTGTTTGTTGGCAGCACCTGGAGCAGCTGAGAGCCTCCAGAGCCAGTCTGAAGCCCCAGCAGCAGCAGACCCTGGAACAGCTGGAGGCTCAACTCAACCTGATGCACCAGCATCAACAGCAGGTACGCACACGCACACACACACACAGCAGGAAAAAAACACACACACACAGTAGGTACACACACACAAACACACACAGCAGGTACACACGCATGCAAAAACACTAACAGGCGCGCACACACACACACACACACTCTACCTCCTACCGTGAATGATTCCTTCTCTGACCTCATTTCCTGTCCGTCTCTCCTCAGATGAGACAGCTCCCCTCTGGACAGATGCGCCCCTCCCTCCCCAACGGCCCCAGCTCCCTCCCCCCTCCTCACCCCAGCCTCCACCCCTCCCGCCCCCACCTCGGCGCCGCGCCCCGACCCCCCTTTCCTCTTCCTCAACCACTGGCCAACGGGCCCCTGGCCCCCGGCCCCGGCACACACAGACACTTGGAGCCTCTTTCTGGAGGAAATAACTGTTCAACCAATAATAACCATCCAGTGGGCGTGGCCCCAGGAGCCCACGGAGACGTGCCTTACCTGCAGCCCGGCGCTCTACTACCTCACACCTGCACAAGCAGCCAATCACAGGAGCCGCGCCGGAGCCTGCACCTCAACTCCACTCAGGTGAGAGGGGAGGGGGGGAGGGAGGGAGAGAGGGGGTGGGGGAGGGAGGGAGGGGGTGGGGGAGGGAGGGGGTTTACTACTTAAACTGCCCACAGTGCTGGACCATGAGGAGGTTCTAGACCCAGAGGAGGTTGTTGACACACAGCAGGTTCTAGACAGAGAAGGTTCTAGAAGAGGCTTCTGACTGTCTGTCTGTCCGTCCTCAGGGGCTCCAGAAGGGATCTGGGCCACGCTGGGCGGGTCCAAATAGTGAAGGGCTTCTCTCCCACCCCCAGACGCCCGACTCCGCCCCCCACAATCAGGTTGGACATTCCTCCACCGCGACGCCATCACCGAGGCAACAGACCCTCAACCACCTCCCGTCCCCCCCAGCCCCGCCCCCTCCTCACTCTGCTACCTCAGGTGGAGCCCTGGACGCCCCGCCTACCAAAGATGCCCCGCCCCTCGGCAACGGCCTGGCCCCCACGACAACGGACCCTGCCCCCGAGGGCCCCGTGGCGGCGGAGGGCTTATCCAATCACGTGGCGGGAGGCGAGGGGGTGGGCGGGTCTTCCCCGGGCCTGAGCTCAGACAATCCCAAGGACGAGGGCGGGGCTTCCAAGGGTTACTCCGCCCACAGGAAGGTCAACAACCTCCATCACGGCTCGCTCCCGCCTCTGGCTCCGCCCCAGGGAAGCCCCACCTCCTCCTCCCCCATCTCAGCCATGTCCACAGCCACGCCCTCCCCCAAATCGTCTTCTGAGCACGCTCAGATGAGTACCCACAGCCCCGGCAACAGCAACCCCACCGTCGCCACGCCGCCCGGCCCCACCCTCAACGGCAACGGTAAGGGGGGCATCTCGGAGGACTCCCGGAGCCCCCTGAAGGCCGAGCCCCCCTCGTGTCACCGGACCCCCGGCCGACACCCCTCCCCCTCGCCCTCATCCTCCGTGTCCATCTACCCCAGCTCCTCAGACGTACTCAAGGCCTGCAGGTACCACCTCCTCCCTGCTCCCCCACACACCCCTCCTCCCTGCTCCCCCCACACACACCTCCTCCCTCCCACACACCCTCCTCCCTCCCCACACACCCTCCACCCTCATCCTCAGCACCCTGGATGGGATGCGTGTGTGTAACGTCCACCTTGTCTTCCAGGAACCTGGGGAAGAACGGCCTATCAAACAGCAGCATTCTGCTGGACAAGTGTCCCCCTCCCCGCCTGCCTCCGCCCCCCTCCCCAGCCCTGCCCAAGGACAAGCTCAACCCCCCCACGCCCAGCATCTACGTAAGGGCTGCTGCACACACTCACTCACACACACACACTCACACACACACAGAGTTGTCTGTTAAAGTGCTGATGTGTGTGTGTGTGTGTGTGTGTGTGTGTTTGTAGCTGGAGAACAAGAGGGATGCATTCTTTCCTCCACTTCATCAGTTCTGCACAAACCCCTCCAACCCTGTCACAGTCATCAGGGGCCTGGCTGGAGCCCTCAAACTAGGTGAGACTCTCTGTCTGTGTCTCTGTCTCTCTCTCTCTCTCTCTTTCTCTCTCTGTGTCTCTGTCTCTCTATCGCTCTCTCTCTCTCTTTCTCTCTCTCTCTCTCTCTTTCTCTCTCTCTCTTTCTCTCTCTCTCTGTGTCTCTCTGTGTCTCTATCGCTATGGCTCTCTCTCTGTCTCTCTCTCTCTCTCTCGCCGCTGTTTACTCAGTGGTGGACTGATTCTGATTCCACTACACCCTCCTTAACGTGCCCTCCCCTCCCCTCCAGACCTGGGCCTGTTCTCCACTAAGACCCTGGTGGAGGCTAACCCGGACCACCTGGTGGAGGTGAGGACCCAGCTGGCCCAGCCTGCTGATGAGAACTGGGATCTGAGCGGCTGCAGGAAGACCTGGAGGTGCGAGAGCAGCCGCTCCCACACCACCATCGCCAAGTACGCCCAGTACCAGGCCTCCAGCTTCCAGGAGTCACTGAGGGTCAGTCCCCCCCCCCCACACACACACACACACACACACACTGGGACCCATGACCCTGAGTCCTTTGTCCCCTCCCAGCAGAGTGTGGTTCTCTGAACGTGTGTTTGTGTTCTAGGAGGAGAACGAGAAGAAATCCCTGAAGGAACCTTCAGACACGGAGCCTGCCTCTGCCGACAGGTCTCTCACACACACACGTTCACTTCCACACACACACACACACATTCACTTCCACACACACGGTCACTTCCACACACACACACTCAGTCACACACTTCCACACAGTCCAGCCTGCATATTATGACATTATTTAACTGTCTCTACAGCGTGGTGAGGAAGAGGAGGGGTCCTTTAAAGCACATTAAGTTTGGAACCAACATCGACGTGTCGGATGAGAGGAAGTGAGTAGGACCAACACACACACACGCACAAACCAACACTCTCTCTCTCTCTCTCTCTCTCTCTCTCTCTCTCTCACACTCACACACACACACACACACACACACAGAGGTGAGGGCAGGTGGTTCAGAGGTACTGTACTCCCCCCCCCCCCCCAGATGGAAGCTCCAGTTACAGGAGCTCAGTAAGCTGCCAGCTTTCAGCAGGGTCGTCTCCGCCGGCAACCTGCTCAGCCATGTGGGTCATCCTATCCTGGGCATGAACACAGTCCAGCTGTACATGAAGGTCCCTGGGAGCAGGATCCCAGGTGAGGAGCGCCTGAGCTCACACACACACACACACATGCACACACACACACACACGTGCTCACACACACATACACATGAGCTCACACACACACGTGCTCACACATGCTCATACACACTTACTCACTTTTCTGCTGGTGTTGTTGTCTTCCTCTCTCTGTGTGTGTGTGTGTGTGTGTGTCTCAGGTCACCAGGAACACAACAACTTCTGTTCGGTCAACATTAACATCGGCCCTGGGGACTGTGAGTGGTTCGCTGTGCCTGAGCCTTACTGGGGAGTCATGAGCAACTTCTGTGAAAAGTAAGAAGTGTGTGAGTGAGTGAGTGAGTGAGTGAGTGAGTGAGCGTGTGTGTGAGTGTGCCGTCCATCATCCTGGCTGACTGAAGAATAATTAGACTAGATTAATTTATGGAGAAGAAAGTCTTCATGCCCTCTCTCCCTCCCTCTTCTCTCTCTCTCTCCCTCTTCTCTCCCTCCCTCTCTCCCTCCCTCTTCTCTCTCTCCCTCCCTCTTCTCTCCCTCCCTCTCTCCCTCCCTCTTCTCTCTCTCCCTCCCTCTTCTCTCCCTCCCTCTCTCCCTCCCTCTTCTCTCTCTCCCTCCCTCCCTCTCTCAGGAACAACATTAACTTCCTGAAGGGCTCGTGGTGGCCTAACCTGGAGGATCTGTACGAGGCAGATGTTCCTGTGTATCGCTTCATCCAACGTCCTGGAGACCTGGTGTGGCTCAACACCGGCACCATCCACTGGGTCCAGGCCATCGGCTGGTGTAACAACATCTCCTGGAATGTGGGGCCCCTGACCGGTAAGCTCCGCCTCCGCGCCCTGGAGCCCCTCCTCCTCGGAGTTCCCCCCCCCCCCGCAGCACACCAGCGATTGTCTGGAACCGTGTTGGGTAAGAAGTCCTGAGTTCATTTCTTCCTGTCCCTGCCCCCCCCCCCCCCCAGCTCACCAGTACAAGCTAGCAGTGGAACGCTACGAGTGGAACAAGCTGCAGAGCGTCAAGTCCATGGTTCCCATGGTGCACCTGTCTTGGAACATGGCGCGGAACATCAAGGTGTCGGACCACAAGCTGTTTGAGATGATCAAGTGAGCGTCCTCTTCCTCCTCTCCCTCACCACACTGTCCAGCGCCATGCCAGCTAGACTGAACGTGTGTGTGTGTGTGTGTGTGTGCAGGTACTGCCTGCTGCGGACTCTGAAGCACAGTCAGTGGGTTAAGGAGGCTCTGGTGTCAGCAGGGAAGGAGACGGTGGTTCAGTCCAGGAACAGAGATGAACCTGCTCACTACTGCACCATCTGTGAGGTGAGTCCCCTGGCCCCGCCCCTCACCTGGCCCCGCCCCTCACCTGGCCCCGCCCCTCACTGTGTCTATTTCTTCATGAATTGCTACTTGACTGCTATTGACTCTGTGTGTGTCCCAGGTGGAGGTGTTTAACCTGCTGTTTGTCCGGAGGGAGCTGCTCTCCAGGAAGCAGTGTGTGGTTCACTGTCAGGACTGTGCTCGGAAAGGCAGCGCTCAGCTCGACAGCTTCGTGGTTCTAGAACAGCATCAACTGGAGGACCTCATGCAGGTCTATGACCAGTTCACTTTAGTAAGTCTGACACACACACACACACTCTCTCACAGACACACACTCCCTCACACATGCTGACGTGTTAGACCACAGGTGTACAACCCTGGTCCTCAGGAGCCGCTGTCCAGAAGGTTTTAGATGTTTCCCTGCTCCAGCACACCTGATTCTAATGAATGGTCATTGTGAGGTTCAAGTTTCCAAGTTTCCTCTCCCCCAGCCCGCTCTAACGCCTGTGTTCTCTCCTCACAGGCTCCTCCCCTTCACTCATCCTCATCTTGACATTAGACCCCCTCCTCCCCCTCCCCCCCACCACCCCTGCTTCCGTGGGGGTGACCGGGCCAAGCGTTGCCACAGGAACTTGTTTTTCAAACTGTAAAAAAACCAACAAAAACCAACGGACCATTTCTGATATTCAGGAAAAGTCAAGGCTGCCCACCCCCCCCCCCCCCCCCCCACCCTCCCCCATGGCTGGTCTCCACGACGACGGTGGAGGCATCAACGGCTGCGTGTGTCTATGCAACCTGTCAAAAGTGCGGTGTGTCAACCTTCCTGGAGAGGGCGCCAGAGAGCGCACTTTCCAATACAGGACCCCCCCCTCCCTCTCCTCTCCTCTCCCTCATGACAATGTTTTAACTCTCTCAGTGGAGGAATAGAGGACATAATCAATAAAGGCTGGGGAAGAGGGGGTGTGGGGAGAGGGTAATAAAGTGAAAATGTTTTGTAGATATTGTGTCACAGCTGGCAAAACCACCCTAAAAAGACTACTGATATGACAACTCTGTCTCTCTCTCTCTCTCTCTCTCTGTCTCTCTCTCTGTCTCTCTATCTGTCTCTCTGTCTCTCTCTTTCTTCTGGAATCTCTTTATGGGCAGAGATATTCTTCTTTCTCTCCCTCCCCCCCTCAGATTTCCTGTGTTTCTTGCCCTGTACGGAGCACTAGCCTAGCCTAACTGGTCATTTTCTATGGTAGATAGTAATTCTAAGACTCTTTTGACCGCAAAATCTACACACAAAAAAAAAATATTTGTAATGTGAAGAGTTTAGGTGATATAATTTTTTTGTTTGTTTATTTTTTTTTACGACTTCTACGTTTTTCTTTTGTCTTGTTACTTTGGAACGATGATGTTTTCCGTTCATTGATTTTTGTTTTTTCCTAGGTTGAAAAAAATATATATATAAAAAAAAAAATGTACAAAAATAAAATAAAAAAGCCAAGTCACAAAGAAAATGGGTTGCACATAGACTTATTAAATAAAAGTTTAATTTGTGATTTGTTTTTCGTTATGTTTCTAATCTTGATGTAAATTTACACTATTTATAAATACATATTTATTGCTTGAAAATATTTGTTGATGGAATGCTGTTATTTTTTCCAGAGTACCTGCCATTAAATCTGAAGGAGTATTGTCATTTTAACAATACTTCTCGTACATTTTCTATATATGAATAAAAACTGCTTTAGCAAGCATTGTACAGAAACGGACATTTAAAAAATTGTTTTACTGTTTGAACGATGTTTTATGACGAGTCATTAAACACAATGTTGTCAAATTCATGTACGTCACTATTTTTTCACTGTTACTTGTGTATGTACTTGTGTAACCCGTCAAATCTGCCTCAATTGACCCCCTTCCTAAATAATGAATGCATGCCTAAGAAGCTCAGTGCTTTGCTAATGATGTCAGGGAAATATTTGGGGTGCAAAAATTGCAGTATGATCAACAAGTACACACTGAACTGTATCAAGGATTGGCCTTTCAAAACTTTATTGTTCAGATTACACAACAGAATATCATAGTTCTAAAGATCTGGGGAACATGATGCATCCATGATGGATTCCAGGGAACAGGTTTAGTTTTGAAGGTTGTGCAGATCAGGAGGTTACAGGTTTGAATCCCCCCTATGGCTTTGATTAAAGGCATCAGCTTAGAGGAGTACGTTAGGTGGTTCGGTTTGTGAGCAGATTCTGAAACCCAGCAGACAATGTAGCTGTAGAAACACACACAGAATCCTACACTGTGAGCCAGGTTCAGAACCAGCCAATCAGAGGGTAAGATGGCCCACCAGCCAATCAGAGGGCAAGATGGCCCACCAGCCAATCAAACAGCGAGACATCACACTCACCTTTATCGTGACATATCGTGACTTTATCGTCTACATAAACATTAAATGTTATAATGCAATAGTCCAACTATAATCTATCCCTCCCAAGTAATAGTACAGTAGTAGTAGTAAATAGTAAATTTCTAGTATTTTGTATCTGTAAGCTGAAGAACATTGCTGCCACCAGAGACCCAGTAGCCAGATGTAGCTGCTGCCTGCCCCACAGGATCTACACTGACTACTGAGCAACTGGTGAGCACGTAATGGCAGATGCAGAGCCAAGATGGCTGCCGTGACACAGCGTGCTGGAGTTGTATACCTGGAAGCTTGTGACTGCTGATTAATCCCATCCAGTCTGGCATCTGGGCTAATCTCATTTAGCACAGCCTCGTCAACATTTAGCATCGTGCCTCAACGGGTTCAGCTCAATTTGTTTCGGCTTTTCGAAGCTGGAACTTCGTAGAATACTGTCCTCCGCTTTCCAGACGCTCTGAAAGAGAAGAGTCCATCATGTCAGACAGACTTCCACACAGAAGAGATTCACAGGGTCACACTGAGTTCTGGACTGACCAATCAGTCTCTCATTCCATGACGCAACCCAATCAGACCAGCCCTAAGTGTCTGCCAGCTTCTGATTGGCCGAAATCCCCCATGGCCCAGGTAAGAAGAAGGAAATGAGCCAATGAAAAGTAGATCTGGCTGACGTGTGTAACGCATGGGAATCCTCGACACACACAGACAAACTTCTCAGGAACCAGCAGGGAAAACTAGGGAACATTGACGACCGCAACCAATCAAACGTACACAAAGAGTTTCCTCAATTCAATTTCTGTGGCTTCTCCTTTAACCCCCTTGGTCAGTATAAACCAGCGTCTGTCCTCAATGAACCAAGTCAAGTCGCATCATGAGACGTGGCTGTGGTGGGTCATGTGACTGCGGGTCATGTGACAGAGCAGTCGACAGTCCCTGGTTTCCAGCGGCTCTGGGCGATGTCGTTGAGACCCCCAGATCAACCCTCACCACTGAGCTGCAGAACAGGACCTATTGGTTAACGGTTCAACACCCTCACAGGGTTTGATATGTGAGACAGGTGAGGTCCAGATCACTAGATCTGTGACACTTTCCTGACTTTGTGTGTTGATTTGCCTGCCTGCTGTCGTCCACCGGAAAGGTGAGGTGTGATTGGTCAGAGGGATGGAGGAGAGGTGATGAGACCACCAACACACAATGCTCCCCCCCTCCCCCCCTCCCTTCCATCTCCTTCAACACTCTTCCCTTCCTCCCCCCCAGAGCTCTGCCTTTTCTCCTCCTCTCAGTTTCCATACCTATGTGCCCCCTCCCTCCCCCTCTCTTCCTCCCTCCCCCTCACCGCTCTCTCTCTCTCCCTCCCTCCCCCTCTCTTCCTCCCCCCCTCCCCTCTCTTTCTCTCTCTCCCTCCCTCCCTTCCCCTACCTCCCTCCCTCCCCCTCTCTCCCCCAGTCTGTTTTTCCCCTCCCTCCCCTCCCCCAGTGTCTCCCCCCCTTGCTGCTGTGAAGTGTGGCAGGAGTCCAGGACAGAGAGGTATGTGAACTCGGGTTATCCTGACTGGCTGCAGCCATGGCTAACAATGTCTCCCTGTGTGAACCACAAAACAGAGAGATTGGATTGACCATGAACTGATGTTTCACATAGAGAGAGGGGTGGTGGGGGTGGGGGGGAAGAGAAAGAGAGAAAATAAGAGAGAAAGAAAGAGGGAGAGAGAGAGCAAGAGAGAAGAAGAGAAGGGGGGGGGGGCTTGAAGTGAGCTGTGGCCTTAATGCCCCCTCCTTCCTTTTTTTCCTTCCTTCCTGTTCCCTCTCTCCACCCTGTGAGCTGTGTGTGTGTATGTGTGTGTGTGTGTGTGTGTGTGTGTGTGTATGTGTGTGTGTGTGTGTGTGTGTGTGTGAGAGAGAGAGACAGGTGGCCATGACTGCTAATTTTAGCCCTGTCCTTTGTCAATGTTTCCCACAGCTCAGTACGGCCCAAGTCATCTAATGTGTGTGAGCAAACTGCTTGGGTGACATTTTTAGCACACACACACATTTAGACACATGTACAAATATGTGCGTGCACACACACAACTTCCTCATTTCATTCATCCACCCATACATTCATTCATTCACCGAGTGGCATGCTTTAATCTGATTGGCTTTGGTTCTGGTCCAATAGCTGAGCTTTCTCATGTGTCCGATTCATAAAACACAAGGTAAGAGAATAGTATGGCACACACACCATTCTGTAATACACACAGATTCATTCACATGGTCCGTTCATGGTTAGAGGCAGAACATGATTGCGTTACACACACATGCACACACACACATGTACAAACACACACACTAACACGGATGCATTAGTGATACTCACAGAGCAATGCTGGCGTCTTCTTCTGGTATCTGAAAACACTTCGCAAACAGGATGGAGGTTCTCTAACAGACGAGAGAAAGGAAGAGGGAGAGAGAGAAAATAGGAGAGGATAGGAGGGAGAGAGAGCAGGAAAGAGGGAAGACAGAATAAAATAAATAAATAATGAGATCCCCAAAAATACAAAACCAGATCCACATGGGAGTTCGGTTATCGAAGGTCTGAATAATTCGAATGAGAGGAATCCTGCAGCATCAGGTACTGGTGACAAACCTTCCAGACAGCCAATCAGGTTCAGAGGGTCACCCCCAAACCCTGCCTTCTAACAGCTGACATCTCACTAACCCCCCCCCCCCCCCCCCCGCCCCCGTCCCCCCGCCCCTGTCCCCCCATCCCCCGTCCCCCAGTCCCCCCCGCCCCCGCTCACTACTTTGATCCTAGTGCCTTGCCCAAGGAAGTTGGCACAGCCGGGGTTCAAACCAAGGACTTTTTGATTACTAACTACTCAGCCGCCTGACTCCCATTTCACTCTCTTTCTGTGGGCGGAGTCATCCACGTTCCAGCCAATAGGCTGGAGAGGGTGTGTCAGTTGACACTGTGACTGTTTTTCTGAATGGAGTAAAGCTTGATGAGTTTAAAAAAAAAAAAAAAATCTTCTACGAAACTGAATTTAAAATGCAAAGTTTATCTGGAACCCACACACACACACACACACACACATCTGCTGTGTGAACACCTGTTTCCATTTCACCTTTTTTGTGAATTTATGTATTGTTGTTTTTTGCACTCAAAGATTTAACCGGTTCATCCTGCAATACGTGAATACGCCATCGTTGGCAGGACGTTGCCATGGCAACCCGGCACGGAGTGTACTTAACAAAAGTGGAGGAGGCCTCTAGTGTGAGTCAGTGTGTGTGTGTGTGTGTGTGTGTGTGTGTGTGTGTGTGTGTGTGTGTGTGTGTGAAGGGGGCGGGAGAAAAGAAGGAGGATATGAGTGGGGGATCCTCTTCTACAGAGATGGGTGACATTCTGTAATACTGCCCCTAGCACTCACACATCCACACACACACACACACACACACACACACACACACACAGAGACAGACACACACACACAGACACAAAACCACACACACATACAGACACACACACACACACACAGACACAAAACCACACACACATACACACACACACAGACACAAACACACACACACACGCCCACCCACACACACCCCCACATGTGCACAAACACCATTCCAAGTGAAGCAGAGGTTAGCCTGAAGCAGGTATCTGGCTTATTAGAACACTTTCGAGTGGGTGGTTATTTTTCTCTTCAACAAACCTTCAAGTATGGACCCCTTCAGATGGTTCCACACACATGTGGAACACCCCTTCAACGTCCAGTCAGGTGTCTAAACTGCTGCTTTGTGGGATTTAAATGTACAACATTTGGACGTTTGAATGTCTTTCGCATGCACAATTACTGTGACCTGTTTCTAATATAACCAGATCTTTCCAGTGTTAGGAGTGTAATTTTTTACTGTATCTGTGACTGAAGATTGGCCTCAAAGTATATATCGTTCATGAAACGATCAAACAAGCTTTTCAGACTTCACAATACAGTGAGGCAAATTCATACCAGTGTGGAAAATGAGGTTTTTTGGTCCGGTTGTGAAACTCTGTTTTACGAAATGAGGTGAAAGTGTCATAAATGTGTCCTAACCTTCATCTGTCACGCATGAACAACTCTGCCTGCATGTCAGAAATGTCATTTATAGGCAAACTAATGAGGACCTTAAGGAATGTGTGTTAGTCTTTTCAAAACTTTGCCCCATTCTTTCCTCTCTTGCCCCCCTTCTCTCCCTCCTTCAGCTATGGCTCCTCTGGTAATCACATTCCAAAACACACAAGAATTCCCCTCTTCTCTTCCACACACACCACCCCTCCTCCCATCCCTTCCTCCCCCCAAAAAGGAGGAAAAAAATGGAGGAAAAACAACCACAAAAACACCCTCCTCGGATCAACTCCTTTTCGACTTGCAGATAGTTTCTGCTGAAGTGTGTGTGACTGCAGACACCTTCATGAACTGTTCTAGAAACACAGAACAAGGGCTGCATTCCAGTGATCTCGAGCCAAGTTCGCCCAACCGTGAGACCCTGCGCCGCGCGCCGCTGCAGGAAGAGCGCCGCGAGACCACACACTCTGCTGCGCGCTACACCACGCACGAGACCACCACGAGCCCTTTTCTACTGGTCCAGCCTAAAACACTGGATTATTACTGTTCAATCAAATAACAAAGCGTTATACTATGAATGAGATATTTCATAAACCAACAATGATTAGACCTCTTCAAATCTTCGACAATAATTTCGATTTTTTTCTTCCTTAAAGGACCTCCGCATGGTAGCCTAGTTTAAGTAAAATAAAAAAAAATATTAAAAAAAATCTAGTTCCAATTTCTCGTAATTTCTGCCGCTTGCTCATTAGTATTTGAATATTTCTACAGCCTAACTGCTTGGTTAAGTAATCGGTTGAACTCAACGACTCAAAGAAAACATATATGGAAACAGACTGTATAACCGACAAGAAGTAACGATACTCTTTAACGGTTAATATAAAGTTTTTAGACATAAACATAAGCGTATTTTCATACCTTATGATCTTCCAACCGTCTCCTCGCCATCTGTCCGCACGCGCCCTCTTGCCATCGATCGCCTCGAGGGTTTTCTCGAGCGCATTCCAATAATGGTCGGAAGTGCCGCGCGCCGATGTCTTCCGTCAGCGCGTGCTGCCTCCCCACAGAGAATGCGCAAGCTCGCCGACTTAACCACAGTCTATATAACCAATGCAAACGACCGAAATAATGTCAAATATCTCTTTGTGACCCTAAATAAATAAATGACATGAAAATATAATATTGCTGACCTAGTATTTCAACTTTTTCACTGATGAAAAAGAGTTGTCAATCATTTAAGACAGTGAGACAAAATTCTGAAATGATCGAGAAACTGGAGGAATGGCTGAGAATGAAGTCGAAGAATGAGAGAAAAGAAAAAGACATACAGAGAGAGAGAGGCTGAGACAGAGAGAGATATAGACATAGAGAGTTATAGAGAGATAGAGAGAGACGGAGAGAGAGAGATGGAGAGAGAGAGAGAGAGAGAGAGAGAGGGAAAGAGAGAGGTGAGAGAGAGAGACAGAGAGAGAGAGAGAGAGAGAGGGAGAGGTGAGAGAGAGAGGGAGAGAGAGAGGGAGACAGAGGGAGAAAGAGAGAGAGAGAGAGAGAGGAAGGTCTTTGTAGGATACTCGGTGTGGCTCACCCTCACCCCCCATCTCTCTCTTCCAGTCTCTCTATAAACAGGATAAACAGGCACTCCTCCTGATATTCCCATTTTGAAATCCTAGTTAACATCCAATGATGTGTGAACATCGTAGTGCACGTGTGCACACGCTCACACACACACACACACACACACACACGCTTACACACATGCTCACACACACGCTCACACACATGATGCAAACACACTACAAAATATTATAGACATAAAAAAACAGTCCACAGCAGAATGGATGTTATGACAGCATCATGTCAGACAGTCTGGCTGCTGTTGTCTCCATGCAGAAGGTTAAATCAGCTGTTTTACTCTGTAACGTTTCAAAGAGACTGATCTTAAACACCTAACGGAGCGACATGATGCAGCTTTTCCACACAGACAGACACTGAGGAGAAGTGACAGTGAGTTCATACCTGAGCACATGTTCCAGGAAGTCTTTAGAATATCTTCAAGAATTGACTGTTTCACACACACACACAGACACACACACACACACACACACACACACACACACACACACACACACCTGGACTCTCTCTCTCCTTCTCATCTCTCTTTACCTTCTGTTTCTATCCTCCTCTTTTCTCCTCTCCTCTTCCTCATCCTCTTGTCGGAAGCTGATGCATTTTCACCAGGCTCCTCTCTCTCCCTCGCCCTTCACCAACTCTCCCTCTCTCTCGCTGCTGCAGTCTGTCTCTTTTTTGTTGTTGCTCTTGTTAGCTTTCTCTCTTTCTTTTTTTAATCTCCCTCTGTTTCTCTCTCCCTCTCTGTCTTTCTCTAATTCCCTTCTCTGCCTTCTTCTCTCCGTCTCCCTCGCTCTCCCTCCCTCCATCCATCCCTCCCCCCCTCCTTCCCTCTTTCCCTCCCTCCCTCTACATGTGTGTTTGTCTGCAGTCTGTGCATCAATGCAAGCAGCATTTCCATCTGACTGATCAATGGACGACTGCACAAGAGCTTAACTACCTTCTACCGCCCCCCACTCTCACTTAACGTGTGTGTGTGTGTGTGTGTGTGTGTGTGTGTGTGTGTGAAGAGGAGGCTTCCAACCCACACACTGTTCTCAGGGGCTTTCTGCCTCCACAGCAAACTCCCATCAACTGACCACTCCACACCCCACGCATAACACTCATCGGTGTGTTCAGGTGCCAGCACACACACACACGCACACACACACATACACACACATGCACACACACGCGCACGCACACACACACACACACACACACACGGATGAGCATATATTGACTGATCTAGAGATTTCCATTTATCTATATGTATATATACAGTATATATCTCACAAAATGATTTCTGAGAGAGCTTCAACTGAACATAACATAGTCAAAATCCTGATCTTAACCTGAGCAGTTCAACATTCCGTAAGAGGGGAGAAGAAATCAACTGAGAATCAATGGAAGCGATTGATCCCCAGATCACGAGGGGGGGTGGGGGGAATCTAATTAGAGTCAACTAAGATTTTGGAGAGAAACTAACAAGTAGAAGATGCTCTGGCATCCGCAAGCTGGTCTGGGGGTGTGGGGTGGGGGTGTGGGGGTTGCTTTTCAGTAAGGGTGGATGGATGATCACAGATTGAGCAGAGGATGAGATTTTTTTTTACCGGTACTGCTGCCAATAAGGAGTCAGGACAGTTAGTGGCTACAGGATTCATGTTCTCATCTTCTTCATGAAAGACTCGACAAGATATGTGTGAGACCGTCAGACGAGAATGGGAAGTCATGGTGGCTGAACAGTTTGAGCGTTGAGCTAGTGATCAGAAAGCTGTCGGTTCGATTCCTGGTTGTTCCAACATGAAAGTGTGTCCTTGGGCAAGGCACTTCACCCAATACTTGCCTCAGGGGGAAATGTCCCTGTACTTGCTGTAAGTCGCTTTGGACAAGAGCGTCTGATAAATGACTAAATGTGAATGAGAAAACAAAGATAGCGAGCGTCTTAATCAGGTAAACAGATGGAAAACTTTTCTGAAAAGCCTTTTGAGTCATCAAAGCTCTGATGGAGGAGGAAGTCATTTCTTAATGTTCCTAAAGATCGGTCTGTCTGGGCTCACGGTCATTTATATTCAGGTAGTGTGTTAGTGAAAGGACAAAAAAAATGTGTGGGGGTTGAAAATATAACTGTTCGCTTCTGGAATATGAAAACAGCCTGAGAGGGGGGCATATAAAGCGAAAGAGAGAGAATGATTGAGAGACAGAAAGAGAGAAAGAAATAAATTAGAGGGTGGGAGGTTATCAGACTGTTAAGGCACTCAAACCGACAGGTAATTACATGTCAAATCACTACTGGAGACAGAAAAAGTAGTCTCTGAGATTTAATGTAAAACAGTAGGAAAGAGAGACAGTAAGAAAAATAATATTTGGTGTTCAGCTTGTTTGCGGAGCATAAAAGATTCCGAGGCCTTCTGCTGTATTTCAGTTGCTCTGGTTCAGATTCATTCACTGTGCTGGTTCAGGTTAGGTCTTTTTCCTCAGGCGTTTTCTTGGACACCCCGGCCATTCCAGTTCCTCTAGCTCCATGTGGTCAGCTGTTGTTCTGGAATGTTCTTTACAGCAGCTAGGACAAAGGAGGCTGGAGATCCACAGTCTGGAGGGCAGGAACCTGTCGACCTGAGCCCTCTCAGGTCCAGCTAGCATGTAGCCTGCATGTTTGTGTGTGTGCTTGTGTGCGTAATATTGTTTGCGTGAATGTAGCCTTCAAGTTGGATTTTGTGCGTACAGTTGCGTGTGTGTGTCCGAGTGAGTGAGTGTGTGTTCATATGGCTGGTGGGTGTGTGTGGGAGGGTACGGTGGGTTGTATCTGGTCCTGACTCAGAACATTGCCACAAACGTTGAGTGAGTTCAGCAGCACAGTGATGACCTCACAACAAAAAGCTAAACTAGCGAACTATAAGAAAGTGGGACTCGTTGATAAAAAACCAACAACTTTCCAGTATGTTCTCTGAAACGAGAGTGGAGTCATGTGACACTGTCGGTTAGGGTGTCGGGCTGGTAATCAGAAGGAACCCGGGGTTCAAACCGGGTACCTGTACTTGCTGTTAGTGTCTCTGGATAAGAGCATCTGCTAAATGACTAAATGTAAATAAGACTGAGACAGAGACAGAGAAAGAAAGAGACAGAGAGACAGACAGAGAGAGGGAGAGAAAGGGAACGAGAGAGAGAGTGAGAGAGAAAGTGAGCACAGGGGGTGTGTGGGTGGTTTCTGGCAGAGAACGTTATCTTGCCTCCTGGCAGAATTTGGAGATGAGACAAGAGACATTGGAGATGTTGCCTTTTGCAGTTAACCGATCCTTCACCATGTAGCTTGAACATGCCATCATCTCCGCCATCATCTCCATCAGTTTACTCTGTTCTAACTGAGCTCCAGCCTGTAAGAATGTGTAGAAATCTTCGCTCCGCTGTGCTTCACAAAGTATCGACCACTGAGTCAATGAGAGTTTCATCTCCAACCATTTCATCCATTTTGTCTGAGCTTGACAAGTAATAAAACACAATCTTTAGGCATTCATTTGCTACTGCAGTTCCTCCCCTGGCCATACTTTGTACATACTGACAAGCACACACACTCTCTCACACACACACACTCTCTCACACACGCACATACAGTCTCTCACACACACATAGTCTCCCTCACACAAAGTCTCGCTCTCTTTCTCTCTCACACACACACACACACACACACACACACACACACACACACACACACACACACACACACACACACACACACACACACACACACACACACACACACTCTCTCGCTCTCATACACACGCATTCTATCACACACACACACACACACACACACACACACACACACACACACACACACACACACACACACACTCTCTCGCTCTCTCACACAAAAGTGAATCATTCTTTCAAGACAATATCTTTGTCAAACAATCTGGCCTTGACAGGCAGACAGCTACACAAAGCGTTATGACTCCTGAAGCCATAGCAACGGCTTGTGAGTATGAACGATGTTTTAAACACACCAGGAACGTACTTCACCACATCGAAAATGTTCCATATTCCAACATGAAAGATGTGTTGGATGTTTTTTTAACCTATTGAGGTTCTTAACAGGTTGAAAGACTCAGATAATTAGTCAGTTAGTCAGTTAGTCAATTTCTCTCTCTCTTACACACACACAGACACACACACACACACACACACACACATAAAGACACACACGCACAATCTGCTGGCCACTATGAGAAGTAACTCACAACATGTAACAATTGACAAATCTCAATGTTCAGCATCAGTTTTGGTTGCCGGGCAACAAGGCAAAAAAAAAAAAAAAAAAAACTAGGAGGAAGAAGGTGAGGAGGAGGGAGGTGAGGAGGAGGAAGGTGAGGAGGAGGAAGGTGGGGAGGAGGGAGGTGAGGAGGAGGAAGGTGAGGAGGAGGGAGGTGAGGAGGAGGAAGGTGGGGAGGAGGAAGGTGAGGAGGAGGAAGGTGAGGAGGAGGGAGGTGAGGAGGAGGAAGGTGAGGAGGAGGGAGGTGAGGAGGAGGAAGGTGGGGAGGAGGAAGGTGAGGAGGAGGAAGGTGAGGAGGAGGGAGGTGAGGAGGAGGCTGTCATCAGAAACTACGGCGAGCCAAGTTGCTCTAGGAGATTGTTGAGTGTTTCGTGACAGCGTCAAGGTCAGTTTGGTACCTGCCTTGAAACATCAACCAGATTCTGAGGAATTATGAAAAACAAATTGAACAGTTTCACTGTTTGTAGGTAGCTGTCGACTAGCTCCACATGGTAGACACACCTGGTTCGAAACCCGGCCGTGCCAACATGACATTGTGTCCTTGGTCAAGGCACTTGATCCTACTTGCCACGGGGGGGGGGGAATGTCCCTGTACTTAATGTAAGTCACTCTGGATAAGAGCGTCTGATAAATGGCTGAATGTAAATGTCTAGATTGAATGCAAGCATTCATGGGCATCAGAATGTTCAACCTATCAGCAAGAAATATATTTCTGGGTGAGCTCACTTAAAGTGCACACACACACACACACACACACACAAGTGCACACACACATACACACAAGAGCTGAAGTACACACACTCATAAGCGGTGTTTCTAAAAGGGGAGGGGGTGTGCATACATTGAGAGGAGGAGGGGGGGATGAGGGAGGATGGGGGGGGGGAAGGAGAGGGGGGGGAAGAGGAGGAGGAGGGGGGATGGAGGTGAGAGGGGTCCCACACACGTCCTTCTTGGTGGGCAGCAGAGGAGCTGCTGTTCCTGGACAGCACCAGCGTGGTGGAACATTTTGGAACGTTTTGGAACGTTTCCTCTGCCGGCCTCCATGTAGCTCACACACAAGTCACGACTCTGTTGTGTGTGAGTGTGAGTGTGTGTGTGTGTGTGTGTGTGTGAGCATTGAGCAGAACTGCTTGTCATGTATTGATGTGTGGCATCAAGACTCCACGTCACCCTCTACACACTCACACACACTCACACACACTCACACACACTCACACACACTCACACACACTCACACACACTCACTCACTCACACACACTCACACACACTCACACACACACTCACACACACACTAACACACGCGCGGAGGTGTTCAGAGCACTAAAGCCTGAATGTTCTAGGAGAATCTAATTCCCCAGTGAATGACAGAAAGAAAGGAAGAGAGAAAGAGAGAGGGATGGAGGGAGGGAGAAGAATAAAGAGAGAGATGGATGCAGGGAGAAGTATATATAGAGAGAGAGAGGGATGGGGAGAGAGAGGAATGGAGACAGAGATGGGGAGGATGGAGAGAGCAGTAGAGGGAGAGAGGGGTGGGGAGAAGGATGAAGAGAGAAGGAGGGGATATACTATAGGAAGATGATCTAAACCTGTGGAGATCAATGTGGCTATGAATAAAACATGAGCAACATTGCCCACGCAAATGTAACGTTGCTTAATGCTGTCTACACACACACCCCCACACACACACACACACACACACACACACACACACACACACACACACACACACACACACACACACACACACACACACACACACATCCAAACACACACACACACACACACAGTCAACAGGTTCCAACCCCAAATACTTGACAACAAAGTATACAACTCATACATGTGTTTAAGACTTTTCTAAACAGTAAAAGTTCAGAGGCAAGAGGAAGGATCAATACTGTGAGGGCTGGAGAGAGCAGGAATCTTGATGTGCCTCTCTCTCTCTCTCTCTCTGACTCTCTCTCTCTCTGTGTCTCTCTCTCTCTCTGTCTCTCTGTCTTTCTCTCTCTCTCTGTCTCTCTCTCTCTGTGTGTCTCTGTCTCTCTCTCTGTCTCTCTCTCTCTCTGTGTCTCGCTCTCTGTCTCTCTGTCTTTCTCTCTCTCTCTGTCTCTTTCTCTCTGTGTCTCTCTCTCTCTCTCTCTCTGTCTCTCTCTCTGGGTCTCTCTCTCTGTCTCTCTGTCTCTTTCTCTCTGTGTCTCTCTCTCTCTCTGTCTCTCTCTCTCTGGGTCTCTCTCTCTCTGTCTCTCTTTCTCTCTGTCTGTCTCGACAGAAGGCTTTAGATAAGCAGCTATAGTGGTTAGCTAGTGAGCTCACAAATTTTGGCTCTTGAAAACCTGCGCACACCCACACACACACACATTTACACACACAAACACACACAAACACGCTCAAACACACACACTCACTCAAAAACACATACACACGCTCACGCTCAAACACACACACTCACTCAAAAATACATACTCAAACACCCTCACGCTTAAACACACACTCAAACACACACAAACACCCTCACACTAAAACACACACACTCAAACATACACACACACACAGACACAGACCCTCATGCTTAAACACACACTCACTCAAACACACACACACAACCTCACACTTCTCACCACTAAAAAGCGATGGGTTCTCGCCAAGACAAGCTACTGTGGATCTGTGCTGTTGCCAGGGTAACGAGTGAGGAACTGGCACACAGGAGAAGGGCTGTCATTGGCCACTTTACAACTACCCACAAAGCCTTGCTGATCAGCGACCCTCTCCAGGCGACTCAAGCCTCTCTGACACAACTGAGCGAAAGGTTAAAGGGCGAGCGTGTTTGTAGGTCATCGATAGGTAGGTCAATGTTGCCGTTCCAGGACAAAGCTGGGATCGGATGAAAATTCCCAGAATTCCTGTCTCGGCCGTTTTAAGGAAAACAGCTCAGTGGCTGAGAGACAAATGTCCCATTTTTCCATCGTACTGTTCCGTTGGTGAGTGGAGGAAGATCTATATCCCTTCAGGTCACATGACAGGGGTCATCCTATCCTATCGTCATTCTATTGGATAGAAGGGATCTGGGGTCATGTGACCTGAACAGGGCCAGTCAAGGTCCACGTTTTTTTTCTCCACTTTCTACGCTGCTTTGGACAAAAACATCAGCTGTATTGAACACTGTACCAGACAAATGTACCAGACAAGTTAAAGAACTTGGATAAGAGTTTTTTGAATGACAGTAATCCTGTTATTTTTCAGACTCTGCAGACCGACAAGAGTGTCTTACTTTCTTGTGAAAGTCCACAACACCATTTATTTAGCCTTCCCCCCCGTCTAATAGCTACCTTCATCTGTCAGTCAATCTCCACCCCCCACACGCTGTCTGTACATGTGGATTATTAGGAGGTAATGTACGACACTTACACATCCACAGAGACTAAAGCACCCTCTCTTGGTTGCTAGGAAGGCAGGCGGAGGGCAGCGAATTAAAATGCATCGACGAGAATATGTGGGTGTCAGTCCACTCCTGAATAATTATGGATGAACATTTTTCAGGGAGTGAAAATGTGCGGCTGTGCAGCGCATACTGATCCTGACAGGAAGACTCTGGAACATCCATCACTGATCTAGAACGGATCTGGACTGTGTTTAGGAGGAGACGAACACCAGGACAACAACTTCACACTGAACATTTCTGGGACGTTTTTAAAGACGTCTTTCTAGGGATTAGACAAGGTGCTTGATTTAAAAGGACGTCCAAATGTGATATATAATGATTTCACTGACTAAATCTTACAGTATAGTGTGTTCTCCAGGGGAGAAAGGGATGCTGTGTTAAATGTTTTAGTTACATTCAGCACATTCATTATGATGTTGCCATCTAGTGGTTCAAGGGGGAACATTTTGTGCGTAGGCAAAGCGTGTAAATCGATACAACACATGAAGCCCATCAACTTTTTCAGAAATATATTTGATAGCTGACGTCTGAGGAAATAGGTCCCAAAAAAGAAACAGAAATATCATTTATCAACAATGGAGACAAAAGAAAATCTAGAATAAAAAATTACATTTTCCCCATTTACAATTTGTAAACCAAGAATTACTCTTGAACCACAGTGGTTAAAACTGGCCTTAGTATGACAATCTGATAATGCCCATCACCAAATTCAAATGTTCTCTTTCCCTATGTCGTAAGATGTCTTTTTTACGCCTAAACCTCGTTCGTACATTTTATCAATTGTCTGACAAACATTCTTTGGGAGACACACATCAGTGTAAATATATTGTAAAGTTTGGCCTGATAAATTCAATTCCTATATACAATCAAGGCTATTGTTCATGTGTTTAAGTGCTCCATAGAAACACTATGTGTTTACTTTTTGTCCTCTTCTAAATAAAAGACTAATGTGTAAAAAGTCTGAGGACTTTCAGGTTGGTAGTCGACAAAACAAGCCCCAGAGAGGAAGTCTGTCCTGCTGAGCATTCTGGGATGCAATCAAGGCCCTCAGTCCTCCACAGGTGTCTTCCAAGTTTGTCAAATACACAGTGTTACACAGACAGGAAAAGCATGCCAACACACAATCCATGCAAATCATTTCAGTGGTGGAATCAGAATATAGTAAATGAACAAAACGATAACATGGTATTTCAGAGGAACAAGAAAACAATTAGGATGCCCCCCCACCCCCCAAAAAAAGGGAAAATAACAATATTACAAATAAGGAATGTTTTACAGTATTTCAAGAACAAACTATCGACACAAACACAACAAAATGACAATATGGATGAGATGGTGCTGGTCTGGGATCTGTTTCAAACTGTTTCTTGGTGGGATTATGCTACATATGCTACACATATAAAACATAATAAATTCAAGAAGGTAGAGTCTAGTTAAATGCATCTACCAAATAGCTGTGTCCCTCCAAATACTCTGTGTTGGTTAAGTGATACAAAAATCAATCCATACCAAACGGACTGCTGTTGCTGACGTTGTGGTATGATTCAATGTTCATGTTTAGTTGTTTCAAAAATATGTTGTGTTCCATTTCTTACGGTTAATTAGTGAGTTCTATTTTAGTGCCACTGTTCTAAATGTTCTGAACATTCTAATGCCACTGTTCTAAATGTTCTGAACATTCTAATGCCACTGTTCTAAATCCAGTCCAGTCAACAATAACCTACTTGTTCCTGGAATTATTAACTACCAAACTGTGCCCAATTAATTTTCTTCCACAACAAAATAGCTGTCATATTTAGAATATGTTCTTTCGATTTTTCATGTACAAATCTCCTATTAACAGGAAAGTAGTAAACAGTTGATGTAAAGATCTTTAGTTTGATATCTGTGATACATGAACATGCTCAGAAAGAAACAAGTTTGCAAAGAGTAACTCTGTAACTATAAAAAATTGCAACGTATACACAACAAAGTTATCTATACAAAATGTAAAGAAAATATGGGGAAAAAATATGCTTAAAAAAACTCATACAAGTCAAAATGTGGAATAAGAAAACTCGGATGATATAGTAAATCAATATTCACGTGGAAAATAATATTGTAGTTATAAAATAGACAAGGACTATTACCTTTAAAATATGTTCAATTCAATTTACAAGACTGATGGTAACACAAGAGTAACTGTGATGGTTATCTACTGGAAAATCGCCCGTGTCATTTTAATCCTTATTCAATGAAAAGTTTCAGGTGTAATTCGCTGATAAATAAAACAATACATCTGTTGTACTGAATTAAGATCATCCTCCTAGTTTTCATCAGGGCCAAAATTAGTGTTTCATTGTAGGTTTGCTGTAGCTAGTGGTACAAAAAGTGTTGGATGCAAACTCATGCTTTGGCAGTATGTTTTTTTTCTCTCTAGTCTTTTTCTTGATCATTTATTTTTGGATAACATTCTAATCTTGAAATGATTAGTCTGTCTGCTAAAATGCATGCCTTTATTTAAAAAAAAGCGATCACGATTGTTCAAATGGTTCACAGCGATGACCTGGGTGTTTCACGGCGAGCGTGCTCGTGGCTAACCACTCCCGTCAGCACGGAACGAGCCGGAAGTGTTTAGGAAGTGTTCAGGAAGTGTTTAGGAAGTGTTATCAATGTCTGACCTTATCTCGTGAAGCTGAAATTGACACCTTTTTTTCGTAGCGATTGCGTTTTTTTTCTCGTATATATATATATATTTTTTTTAACCAAAAAATAATAAATCCATTCAAAAGATTTAAGTAACTCTTCAAGAAAAGTTGTGTTAGACACAAACATTGTCAATACCACATTCCAGGTAAACATGCTGAAAGATTTTAGTTTGTTTTTATCCCGCTGTAGTTCTCCTGAGGAGAAACACGAATGTCCGTCTCTCTGTCTGTCTCTCTTTCCCTCGTAGAAAATCATTTAAGGCAAACTTCTTTTCAGGAACAATCCGGATATCACTCAGAAAATTCCCCAAGGCACTCCGCTCTCTCTCCCCCCCCCACCCTTCCATCCTTCAGGTGCATGCAGGACCAGTAAGGTGAAAGTCACCAATCACCAATCCCCCCCCCAAAAAACAAAAACCCTACTTCATCATTGTCCGTCCAATCACAGTCTAGTCCATTAGGCTCTCAGCCAATGAGAGTCCTTCTACCCACATCCTCCAGGCAGTAACTAACTAACGATTCTCCCCCATTTTCCTTTTGAGGAGATTAAAATTCAGATAGAAAGGAGACGATAAATGAACCCTCAGGTTGTTGATGACAGCTGGTGTGTGACTGTCCGGTCGAGGGACAGCTGAAACAAGGCAACCTAAAAACCGCCTCACGGTTCGAAGCGGGGAGATCGATGCTCTTCTGCAACACAGTGACCCTGACCAGCCCACCTGCTTGTTAGCCGCTACGCTAGCAAGCTAGGCTAGGCTAGCAGGCTAGGCTAGTCCTCCCAGGCTGCCAGGAAACAACCTCTTAGCTCTGCTAAACATGACACTGACACTGTGGCTTCTCACTCTCCCCCTCCTCTCAATTCAGTCCGGTCTCCCGATTGGCTCCCCTGCTACGAGGCTGAGCCCACCCCCTCTCCCTGATTGGTTGACCGGGGGCGCCTGTCAACGTGACGGACGTGGCATTGGGGGGGAGGGGTCTAAATGAAAGGGACGATGGAGACCCTCTCCACAGGAAGTCACTGAGCTATGAAGGCCAACACTCGTGGTGCGACGACCTTATGCTTCCCACCTACAACGGCGGCTCCTGCTCCATTGGTTCCTCCTCCGGCCTGGGGAACAAGAAACACAGATGATGGATATCGTATAGATGTAAGGATAAATACGTGGATATTTAATGAATTATAATGAATCACTTGAATAATAATGTATTATTATCTATGATATTGAGTATTACAGGGAGTGTTTGTGTCTTATAATTGGCTTCATTAGTGTTAATAAAAATGCCTCACTCGAACACGAATTAATATTCAACGTGAATATTCCCGAAACTAACTTGAGAACGAACACTCCAAACTCTTCACCAGCTATCTTTAAAAGAAATGTTGTTCGCCCGCAAAGGGTTGTGTTTAAATCCACTTCAGGTGTGTGTTCCTACAGAGGCCGGGCCTCACCTGTGGTCCATGAGTTTGTTGGCCACTGAGAGAGAGGCCATGGCGTTGACGGTCTCTGCCTCTTCTGAGTCTCCTCTCTGGGCCTCGTACAGTGACAGGGGCACCCTGGGGGACCGGCGCTGAAGGGAGCACCAATACTTACCTAACACACGAGGTGTGGCAGGGAGAAACACAGTTTTAGCATGTTCAGAAGAGTAAAGTAAACAGGGCCCTGATTGGTAGAATTCGTTGTCAGGTAAACTTAACAGGTTCCTGATTGGTGGAATTCACTCACTGTGGATTTCCAGAACCTTCTCTATGGACCTCACAGCGTTGGGGTTGGGCCTCCGCTCCAACACTGCCTCAGGGAGTGGGTCAAGCTGTCACATGCACGCACACACACACACACACACAGACACACACACAAACACACACTCCTGATTCATATAAAGTTCTGAAAATACCGCCGAAAACTCCTGTCCCCCTCCCTCCCTCCTCTCCCCCACCTCCATCTCTCCACCCCTCCCCCTCCCCTCCCACCCCTCCCTCCCCTCCTCCTCCTCACCTCCTGGCCCAGCAGGGCAGCCACACAGGCCTCTGAGGTGTCGCAGATGGCCGTGAGGTCGTGACCTCCCTCCAGCGCCAGCACCACTCTCCCCCCTGCCAGGGTCATCAGCTGCTGGGTCAGGTGGCCGAAACCTGCGGGGCAACACACACACATACAACATGCGTGACGACGGAGACCTGGAGGCCACAAACCTCGGGGGGGGGGGGGGGGGGGGGGGCAGTCATGTTGTCATGGCGATGCGGCCGTACGTACATCTGGAGGTGAGGACGTAGCCCCCTAGTGGTGGAGGGTGACCCTCTACTGCATCGAACCCTGATGACACCAGGACCACGTCTGGAGCAAACTCGTTAGCTATGGGCATCACCACCGTCCTGACAGAGAGACATAGAGAGAGACAGACAGAGAGAGAGAGAGACAGAGAGAGACACAGAGAGTGAGAAAGAGAGAGACAGAGGGAGACAGAGGGAGACAGAGAGAGAGAGAGAGAGAGAGAGAGAGAAATACACATACATGTTAGACTGTGACTGGAATACTATTTCAGTAATTCTACTGTTACCTTGGCAATATGCCAAAATACAATAGCGAGTAAAGCCCTGACAGAGAGAGAGAGAGAGAGAGAGGGAGGGAGAGAGAGAGAGAGAGAGAGAGAGAGAGAGAGAGAGAGAGAGAAAGAGAAAGAGAAAGAAAGGGAGGCATTGAAGAGATTCAGAGTGTGTCTCACCTGAAGGCAGCCAGGTACTCTGCATCCCCCATGGGGGGGTCCAGACCTCCGGTAAACGCTACGTTGACGTTAAACCCCACGCCAGCCCCACTGCCCACCTGAGAACAAGACAGGACAGGTGTTAGGGGACAGGTGTTAGGGGACAGGTGTTAGGGGACAGGTGTTAGGGGACAGGTGTTAGGAGACAGGTGTTAGGAGACAGGTGTTAGGGGACAGGTGTTAGGGGACAGGTGTTAGGAGACAGGTGTTAGGGGACAGGTGTTAGGGGACAGGTGTTAGGAGACAGGTGTTAGGGGACAGGTGTTAGGAGACAGGTGTTAGGGGACAGGTGTTAGGGGACAGGTGATAGGGGACAGGTGTTAGGAGACAGGTGTTAGGGGACAGGTGTTAGGAGACAGGTGTTAGGGGACAGGTGTTAGGGGACAGGTGTTAGGAGACAGGTGTTAGGGGACAGGTGTTAGGGGACAGGTGTTAGGAGACAGGTGTTAGGGGACAGGTGTTAGGAGACAGGTGTTAGGGGACAGGTGTTAGGAGACAGGTGTTAGGGGACAGGTGTTAGGAGACAGGTGTTAGGGGACAGGTGTTAGGAGACAGGTGTTAGGGGACAGGTGTTAGGGGACAGGTGTTAGGAGACAGTTGTTAGGGGACAGGTGTTATGGGACAGGTGTTAGGAGACAGGTGTTAGGGGACAGGTGTTAGGAGACAGGTGTTAGGGGACAGGTGTTAGGGGACAGGTGTTAGGAGACAGGTGTTAGGGGACAGGTGTTAGGGGACAGGTGTTAGGAGACAGGTGTTATGGGACAGGTGTTAGGAGACAGGTGTTAGGGGACAGGTGTTAGGAGACAGGTGTTAGGGGACAGGTGTTAGGGGACAGGTGTTAGGAGACAGGTGTTAGGGGACAGGTGTTATGGGACAGGTGTTAGGAGACAGGTGTTAGGGGACAGGTGTTAGGAGACAGGTGTTAGGGGACAGGTGTTAGGGGACAGGTGTTAGGAGACAGGTGTTAGGGGACAGGTGTTAGGGGACAGGTGTTAGGAGACAGGTGTTAGGGGACAGGCGTTAGGGGACAGGTGTTAGGGGACAGGTGTTAGGAGACAGGTGTTAGGGGACAGGTGTTAGGGGACAGGCACCTCGTCTGGCGCTCCGCTCCCAGGAAAGAAGTTTCCGTCGTCATAGCGATGGAGTGACAGGTAGAGAACGTTGGGGTCGTCGTAGAAGGCCTGCTGGGTTCCGTTGCCGTGGTGAACATCCTGGATAATTTACAGGATACAGTGACTGTATTAGACCTAGTTACACACACACACACAGCTCCACGCGCACACACGCGCACACACTCTCTCACCCAGTCCACGATGAGAATCTTGCTAACGTTGAGTCTCTGTTGGAGCACCTTGGCAGCGATGGCTACAGAGTTAAAATAACAGAAACCCCTGAGAGAGAGACATAGGGAGAGAGAGGGATAGAGAGAGAGAGGGAGAGCGAGAGACAAAGGGAGAGAAAGAGAGAGAGAGACAGAGCGAGAGACATAAGGTGAAAGAGAGGGAAGAGAGAGAGAGAGACAGAGCGAGAGACATAAGGTGAAAGAGAGGGAAGAGAGAGAGAGAGAGAAACAGAGCGAGAGACATAAGGTGAAAGAGAGGGAAGAGAGAGGGCAGAGAGAGAGACACAGCAGAACCAATCAGGCGTTGAAGGAGCGTGTTTGAACATGACTAGAAACAAGAGAATAAAAGTGTTCCTTGACAACATGAATCGTGAAGAGGTGAGGCTCACATGGGGGTGCTCTCCTCTGCATGGTGACCTGGGGGGCGAACCACCGCAAACCCATTCTGGAGGGAGGAACACAACAAAACCAGACTACATTACCCAGACTGCCTTGCGTGTGTATTGCATTCAATGGAAGCTTCCCAAGGAAATGAGAGTCTTGGTCTTTGTAGTCACCTTCAGTTCCCCGGTCGCCACCTTCAGCACCAGCTCCACCACAGAGCCCACAGCTAGACGAGCAGCGCTGGAGGAGTGGACCTCATTCCAGATGGTGTCACTGTCCACCTGCACGCACGCACACACACACACACACACACACACACACACACACACACACACACACAGGGATTAGGGAGAGAGGAGGGGGAGGTGAGGAGAGAGGG
>CM059305.1:7130000-7227500 GCA_030340665.1 Neosalanx taihuensis
CTGTCTCCCTCCCTACCCCTCCTTCCCTCCCTCAGCTGTGAGGTACAGAAGGTGCACAGTTCAGGGTCGCTGCCTGCAGGTTTATAGTGATTTGAGGAAACCTATTAAAATCCTTCTGAAAGCCCTCGGATGTGTTGAGTCACTGCTGATGTTGGGGAGGCTCGCTGTCAGCCTTCCACACCGAGGAAGAACGTGTCAGCAACAGACTCACAAACAACAGGAGGAGAGGTGGAGAGAGACTGAGGGGGGGAAGGAGAGGAGAGGGGAGGAGAGAGAGTGTGGGGGGGAAGGAGAGGAGAGAGTGTGGGGGGGAAGGAGAGGGGAGGAGAGAGACTGAGGGGGGGAAGGAGAAGAGAGCGGAGGAGAGAGACTGAGGGGGGGGAAGGAGAGGGGAGGAGAGTGTGGGGGGGAAGGATAGGAAGAGAGTGTGGGGGGGAAGGAGAGGGGAGGAGAGAGACTGAGGGGGGGGAAGGAGAGGAGAGCTGAGGAGAGAGACTGAGGGGGGGGAAGGAGAGGAGAGGGGAGGAGAGTGTGGGGGGGAAGGAGAGGAGAGGGGAGAGAGTGTGGGGGGGAAGGAGAGGAGAGGGGGAGAGGAGTGTGGGGGGGAAGGAGAGGAGAGGAGAAGAGAGAGTGTAGGGGGGGGAAGGAGAGGGGAGGAGAGAGACTGAGGGGGGGAAGGAGAGGAGAGGGGAGGAGAGAGAGTGTGGGGGGGAAGGAGAGGAGAGAGTGTGGGGGGGAAGGAGAGGGGAGGAGAGAGACTGAGGGGGGGAAGGAGAGGAGAGGGGAGGAGAGAGACTGAGGGGAAGGAGAGGAGAGGGGAGGAGAGAGAATGTGGGGGGGAAGGAGAGGAGAGAAGAGGGGAGGAGTCCTATAGTCTAGTTCCCTTCAACCACCAGGGCATCGCTCATTTCCTACAGGCCATATAAGGGCATTGGCTTCCGCTTTGTCGTCATGGCAGCATGGGGCTGCTGTCTGCCCATAGCAACGGTTCCCACACACACAGTCCCACACACACACACCTTGTTGATGTGCAGCTGCTGGAAGTGCTGCTTGTGTCTCTCCAGGAAGTGTTGGTGTTGCTGCTGGACCACCAGCTGCTGCAGGGCCTGGGGGCTCTGAGGGAGGGGGGCCGACTGGGTCCTGCCCAGGGGCCGGTGCTGCCTCTGGAGCTTAGCCATGGAGGAGGAGCCCTGGGGGAGACTGCTCACCCCTGGACGGGGAGGGAGGGAGAGAGGGAGGGAGAGGGTTAGCGAGAGACTGAAAGAGACTGACATAGTGACATAGGAACAGAATAACTGCACTTAGTACCACCTCCACCAAGCCTGAGGAACTGTGTGTGTGTGTCTGACCTGTCATCAGGGGGCTGTGTGTGTGTGTGTGGGCTGTGTGTGTGTGGGCTGTGTGTGTCTCACCGGTCATCAGGGGGCTGTGTGTGTGTGTCTCACCTGCACGGGGGCTGTGTGTGTGTGTGTGTCTCACCTGTCACCAGAGAGCTGTGTGTGTGTGTGTGTCTCACCTGTCACCAGGGGGCTGTGTGTGTGTGTCTCACCTGTCACCAGAGAGCTGTGTGTGTGTGTGTCTGACCTGTCACCAGGGGCTGTGTGTGTGTCTCACCTGTCACCAGGGGGCTGTGTGTGTGTGTGTGTGTGTGTGTCTCACCTGTCACCAGGGGGCTGTGTGTGTGTGTGTGTGTGTGTGTCTCACCTGTCACCAGGGGGCTGTGGGCTGCAGTCTGCTCTATCAGAACCATGTGCTGCAGCAAGCCCCCAGGGCCCCCGCCCCCTCACCCCGTAGGGAGGCAGGTGGCCCCCGGACAGGAAGGTGTGTGTGTGTGTGTGTGTGTGTGTGTGTGGTGTGTGTGTGTGTGTGAGTGTGTGTGTCTGTGTGTATGTGAGTGTGTGTGTCTGTGTGTGTGTGTGTGTCTGTGTGTGTGTGTGTGTGTCCTGTGTGTGTGTGTGTGTGTGTGTGTGTCTGTGTGTGTGTGTGTGTGTGTCTGTGTGTGTGTGTGTGTGTGTGTCTGTGTGTGTGTGTGTGTGTGTGTGTCTGTGTCTGTGTCTGTGTGTGTGTGTTGTGAGCGTACCAGTCTTGCGGAGGGGGAAGTCGTCTCGTGGGTTGTACATGCCCAGGACAGGGTGGTTATAGGTGGACAAGCCTGTCTGGGGAGGAGGGCTCTGATCCAGAGAGCTGTGCTGGGTCTTCCTGTTGACACACACACACACAGAGACAGACAGAGACACACACACAGAGACACACACACAGAGACACACACACAGAGACACACACACACACACACACAGGAGGGTTAGGGTTAGCAGAAGCACAGTAACAGGGTTATTTGGAGGCGTGCAGGATGAACACAGCCAGATCTGGAGTCTTATCATAGATGGTGGCTGTTCTTCTGAGAGGGTGTCCTCACACACACACACACACACAACACACACAAACACACACTCCCCCCTCCTGCCCCCCCCCACCCCCACAGATGAGGGAAACAGGTAGGCTATGTGGCGCCGGTCCAAACCGACCGTTCTGGTCTGGTGGGCAGAAGCTGTGGAGCATGACCTTCTCTAAGTACCAGGGAGGGAGGGAGGGGGGGGAGGGAGGGAGGGAGGGAGGGAGGGAGGGAGGGAGGGAGGGAGGGGAGGGAGGGAGGGAGGAGGGAGGGAGGGAGGGAGGGAGGGGATGGGGGGAGGAGGGAGGGAGGGAGGTAGGGAGGTAGGGGGAGGGAAAGAAAGAAAGAAAGAAAGAAAGAAAAGAAAGAAAGAAAGAAAGAGAGGGAAAGTTCTAAAGCAGATGGAACGAATGTTTGAAAAATAAATACATGGGAAACGTCCGGAGAACCACACAGAGACATAGAGAGGCTAGTAGGTAGAGGAACAGATGGAACACACACACACACACACACACAACACACACACACACACACACACTGGGGGCCGAGTCCCTCACCTGTACCAGTAGGGGGCGTCGTTAGGAAGGCTGCCCTGGTTCAGACTCCGCTGGGCCAGAGCCTTCTTCTTGTTCAGGACAAACTCCTGCAGACGCATCTTCACCTCTGTGCTGGCCACCGCGCCTGACGCACACACACACAGACACACACACAGACACACACACAGACACACACAGAGACACACTTTAGTACCAAACAATGTGTCTAACAAACTTGACAAACAAACACTGACGGTTAAATCCAAACAATACAAGATGCCTCTCACACACACTCACACACAACACACACACAGCCAAGCATGATCCATACCCCCCCCCCCCCCCCCCTCTGTGGATAGTTTGTTATGTAGTCAGGGTTACTACCCTCACACACACACACACGGTGCAAATGTGTGTGAGCTCTCCATCCAGCTACTTAACAGGTCCCAGGGGCTGCGTCCTGGCTGCTGTCAGCAGGAAGGTGTTGAAGGATCGGAGGCAGGCGGCAGGAAACACCCTGGCTTAGCCACCGCAAAGGCCGGCGGCACAACAAAAGAGCGTTTACCCACCCCGCTGTTTCCCAGGTGGACCACTGGACCCACAAACACACACCCACCACATATGGACACACAGACACATCACACCAAACACACACTCCTGGCTCCTCCTGGCTCCTCACCCCCCTCAGTATGGTACTCACTCTCCTGGCTCCTCCCCCCCCCCCCCTCCTGCCTCCTCCCCCCTCCTCAGTATGGTACTCACTCTCCTGGCTCCTCCCCCCCTCCCGCCTCCTCCCCCCTCCTCAGTATGGTACTCACTCTCCTGGCTCCTCCCCCCCTTCCGGCTCCTCCCCTCCTCAGTATGGTACTCACTCTCCTGGCTCCTCCCCCCCTCCCGGCTCCTCCCCCCTCCTCAGTATGGTACTCACTCTCCTGGCTCCTCCCCCCCTTCCGGCTCCTCCCCTCCTCAGTATGGTACTCACTCTCCTGGCTCCTCCCCCCCCCCCCCCCCCTCCCTGCCTCCTCCCCCCTCCTCAGTATGGTACTCACTCTCCTGGCTCCTCCCCCCCTCCCGGCTCCTCCCCCCTCCTCAGTATGGTACTCACTCTCCTGGCTCCTCCCCCCCCCCCCCCCTCCTGCCTCCTCCCCCCTCCTCAGTATGGTACTCACTCTCCTGGCCCCTCCCCCCCTTCCGGCTCCTCCCCTCCTCAGTATGGTACTCACTCTCCTGGCTCCCCCCCCCCCCCCCTCCTGGCTCCCCCCCCCCTCCTGGCTCCTCCCCCCACCTCAGTATGGTACTCACTCTCCTGGCTCCCCCCCCCCTCCTGGCTCCCCCCCCCCTCCTGGCTCCTCCCCCCTCCTCAGTATGGTACTCACTCTCCTGGCTCCCCCCCCCCCCTCCTGGCTCCCCCCCCCCCCTCCTGGCTCTCCCCCCTCCTCAGTATGGTACTCACTCTCCTGCCCCCCCCCCCCCCCCTCCTGGCTCCTCCCCCCCACCTCAGTATGGTACTCACTCTCCTGGCTCCCCCCCCTCCTGGCTCCCCCCCCCCCTCCATGGCTCCTCCCCCCTCCTCAGTATGGTACTCACTCTCCTGGCTCCTCCCCCCACCTCAGTATGGTACTCACTCTCCTGGCTCCTCCCCCCACCTCAGTATGGTACTCACTCTCCTGGCTCCCCCCCCCCCCTCCTGGCTCCTCCCCCCTCCTCAGTATGGTACTCACTCTCCTGGCCCCCCCCCCCCCCTCCTGGCTCTCCCCCCTCCTCAGTATGGTACTCACTCTCCTGGCTCCCCCCCCCCCCCTCCTGGCTCCTCCCCCCTCCTCAGTATGGTACTCACTCTCCTGGCCCCCCCCCCCCCCCTCCTGGCTCCTCCCCCCTCCTCAGTATGGTACTCACTCTCCTGGCTCTCCCCCCTCCTCACATGGTACTCACTCTCCTGGCTCCCCCCCCTCCTGGCTCCTCCCCCCTCCTCAGTATGGTACTCACTCTCCTGGCTCCCCCCCCCCCCCTCCTGGCTCCCCCCCCCCCCCCCTCCTGGCTCCTCCCCCCTCCTCAGTATGGTACTCACTCTCCCTGGCTCCCCCCCCCCCTCCTGGCTCCCCCCCCCCCCCCTCCTGGCTCCTCCCCCCTCCTCAGTATGGTACTCACTCTCCTGCTCCCCCCCCCCTCCTGGCTCCCCCCCCCCCCCTCCTGGCTCCTCCCCCCTCCTCAGTATGGTACTCACTCTCCTGGCTCCCCCCCCCCCCTCCTGGCTCCTCCCCCCTCCTCAGTATGGTACTCACTCTCCTGGCTCCCCCCCCCCCTCCTGCTCCCCCCCCCCCTCCCTGGCTCCTCCCCCCTCCTCAGTATGGTACTCACTCTCCTGGCTCCTCTCCTTGTTCTTCAGCAGGAGCAGCTTCTGTTCTCTGTGCTGTAGTTCCTGTTCCTGTTCCAGACGATGAGTCTCCATCTTCCTCTGATGTTCCTGCAGCTCCTGCTGGTGCTGAAGAGCCAGAAGCTCCTGCTGGTGCTGCGGAGGAACACAGCCTCAGCACAGTCTGAACACAGCC
Organism: Neosalanx taihuensis; assembly: GCA_030340665.1. Classification (NCBI taxonomy): domain Eukaryota; kingdom Metazoa; phylum Chordata; class Actinopteri; order Osmeriformes; family Salangidae; genus Neosalanx; species Neosalanx taihuensis. The sequence goes on from CM059305.1 coordinate 7,135,478, forward strand.
TGAACACAGCCTGAACACAGCCTCAGCACAGTCTGAACACAGCCTGAATACAGCCTGAACACAGCCTCAGCACAGTCTGAACACAGTCTGAACACAGCCTCAACACAGTCTGAATACAGCCTGAACACAGTCTGAACACAGCCTCAGCACAGTCCTGAACACAGCCTGAACACAGTCTGAACACAGCCTCAGCACAGTCTGAACACAGTCTGAACAGTCCGAACACAGCCTGAACACAGTCTGAACACAGTCTCAGCACAGCTTTAGCACAGTCTGAACACAGCCTGAACAGTCTGAACACAGCCTCAGCACAGTCTGAACACAGTCTGAACAGTCTGAAAACAGCCTCAGCCCAGCCTGAACACAGTCTGAACACACCCTGAACACAGTCGGAACACAGCCTGAACACAGCCTCAGCACAGCCTGAACACAGCCTGAACACAGCCTCAGCACAGCCTGAACACAGCCTCAGCACAGCCTGAACACAGCCTGAAACACAGCCTCGGCACAGGCCTGAACACAGCCTGAACACAGTCTGAACACAGCCTCAGCCCAGCCTGAACACAGTCTGAACACAGCCTCAGCCCAGCCTGAACACAGTCTCAGCACAGTCTGAACACAGTCTCAGCACAGCCTCAGCACAGTCTGAATACAGCCTCAGCACAGTCTGAACACAGACTCAGCACAGCCTGAATACAGTCTGAACAGAGTCTGAATACAGCCTGAACACAGCCTCAATACTCAGCACAGCCTCAACACAGCATAAACACATCATGACTCAACATGAATTCCACCACCCTCACCTCAACACACCCGAAACACAACATCACATTTATGACCAGATCACAACCGCCAACACAACCAGCACAGCACATCAACCCAACCGTAACACCGCAAATTATCCTAATTTCACGGAATATTCAGCCAACCTTAAAACCACAGCACCACAAAATGGCCCCCGAGCTCTTCCTATGCCTGCTGGGGGCTAAGAGAGTCAATCTCCTCCAGGTTCACCACACCTTGCCCAAGCTAGCTGAGACAGCAGGTCTATTTAACCTCATCACAACTAATCACCGCTGAACGTATTCATCCGCACAGCAGGCATGGCATGTTTACATCAACCTGACCACAAACTGCTCTCACAGAACAGGTCAGTGCCAGCTCTGAACTCCATCTCTCCCTCTCTCTACGTCCGTCTAACCCTCTCTCTCTCTCCGTCCATCTCTCTCCCTCTCTCTCTCTCCCCCTCACTCTTTTGCTCTCTCTCTCCTCTCTCCCTCTCTCTCCCTCTCTTACACGACTCAAGTCTTCAGAAGTTGACAGCCAGCACACAAAATTCAAGAAAGCCCAGTGCCAATATTTGATTAATCTGATTAAAAGTCATTTCATGCTTCCGTTTGTGAATCTTCATCTTCCAAGGGCTCGACTGTTCTGGAAGGTTCTTCCCTGGAGGACGGGGGGAACTCCGTGGTCTTCTGGGGCCATTAATGCAAAGTGACTAACTACAGCTTTGCACTGATGAGACCCCAGCTGATGACCAGCCAGGAGGCATTGGTGGTTAAGGTGTCGGGATGGTGATCGGGAGGTTACGAGTTCAATTCCCAGCTGCACCAACATGACGATGTGTCCTTAAGCAATGCACTTGCCCCCCTCTTTGCCTCAAGGGGGAACGTCCCTGTACTTGCTGTAAGTCGCTCTGGATAAGAGCGTCTGTGAAATGACTGAATGTAAGAGGGGAATCTAACACGAGGGCTGGATTTCTTTTGCCTTGCAAAAGGTCCTTCCCAAACAGCTGGCCTTGTTGCTAACCCCTCATCTCACCATCTTTTCTTCAAACGTTGTATTCTTTATCTCTAATTTTGCTTTCCCAGGTCGGATAAGACACACACTGAAAAGTTTTGGTGTCTGAGTGTGTGTGTGTGTGTGTACACACAGCCGTGCCAATAGTTTTATGAAAGGTATGTAATGTGTTAAGACAAGTGTGTGTCTGTATTTGTGTACAGTGTGTGTGTGTGCGCATGCACGCTGAAGCTTCCATGCATGCTTGTGTGGGCATGTTCGTGTGTGAGAAAGTGAGAGTGTGTGTATGAGAGAGAGAGGGAGAGAGACTGTGTGTAAGGAGTGTGTGTATGAAAGAGAGAGTGTGTGTTTAAGAGAGTGTGTGTGTGTGTATGAGATTGTGTATACGAGAGTGTGTATATGAGTGTGTGTGTGTGTGCTGCAGCAGTGAATGGGTCTGATTGAAGCAGGGTCTCCTTGGTGGGGCTGTGCGTCACTCCACCAGGAGTGGTCCTCCAAACCCAGCCACACCAGCGAAACACTGACCAGCCAAACACTGACCCCAGACCAGCCAAACACTGACCCCAGACCAGCCAAACACTGACCCCGGACCAGCCAAACACTGACACCCAGACCAGTTAACCCCAGCCCCCCAGGCCAGCTGACCCCATCCCCCAGCCCCCCAGCCCCCCATTCCCCCAGCCCCCCAGCCCCCCTCCTCACCTGGACGTGCTCCTGCAGTTGAGCCTCATGCTGTCTGGACAGCTGCTCATGCTGCCTCTGGAACTCAGTGATGAGGATCTGCCTCTGGAGCTGCTGTTTCTGCTTCAGAGCCAAAAGCTCCAGCTGTAACTGCTGCTCCCGGAGAAGACGCCCCGGCCTGCCCCCGCCCCCGGCCCCCCCGCCGGGCACCCGGGGGGAGACAGAGGGGACAGGGGGGGACAGCGGGGAGGCCTGCTGCTGCTGCTGCTGCTGGTGGGAGTGGTGATGGGGGGTCGATGCGTAGGTCCATGGGGATAGCAGCAGGAGGGAGACGCAGGGGCAAACGCTGAGTTGATGTCCACTGGAGGGGAGGGGGGAGAGAGGGGGAGAGAGAGGTACGGAGAGAGAGAGAGAGAGAGGTGGGAGGGAGAGAGAGGCGGGTGGGGGAGAGACAAAAGAGAAGAGTGAAAGAGGGAGAGAGAGGGACAGAAGAAGAGAAGAGGTGAGCATGTAAACACATCCAAAACAGCCCTCAGCTGTGAACGGTGAGAAGTGATCAGTGTGTTAACAGCGTCTGAGAATGTGCTCTGCTAAAGATCCCCGATGCTAACAGCTCAGCGGCCTGACTAGCCCGCTAACACCCCTCACACAAAGATGGCATTGCCCCTCGCTGGAGCAAAGTCCCACTTCAACCACAAAATCAGTGCTCAGGAAAGCCTCCAATCACACGGCTTCCTCTCCAGGAAATCTGAATAAATATCTGCCGATAGGCGGATTATTTATTGACGTGTTTATCAACAGCCTGAAGAGAAGCCTTGAGCATATTTGCTTGGAGCTCTGCGTTAATCAAAGGGGAGAACATACACACGCACACACACATATAGACACACACACACACACACACAGAGGAAAGTGCAGACACATGCTCTAAGTGTTACCCACCATCAAATGAACACCAGTACCAGACCAAGTTAGCACTCAACACACTTCAGTCGTTTTGTTTGCAACAGAAATTGACAGAGATGAAAAGGAGAGAGAGGGTGAGAGAAGAGAAGGGAGAGAGGAACAGAGACGGGAGAGACCAGACAAGGAGAGAGAGGGAGAGAGAGGAGGAAGAGAGACACAGAGAGAGAGAGACGAACAGAGACTGAGAGGACACAGTCCAGTCCAAACGACCTCTCTTTGTTTCTGACAGGTTGTCCAGTAGTAGGGATGAAGTCTTTGACTCCTCCATCTCCCCCCCCCCCCCCCCCTCCTCACACCAGGCTCTTCTGAACGACTCTGAGCTGCTCCGTCTGTGTGGAGGTGTGTGTGAGCAGTGCGTGTGAGGTTGTGTGTGGCCACGCACTGGACGCTAAACGCATTTAGAGATAGCATCTTCTTACGTGGTTCGTGCGCAATCCAAACGTAAATATCTCTCTCTTACATTTACATGTATTCATCTAGCAGACGCTTTCATCCAAAGCGACTTACAAGAGAGCGCTTTTACGAAGAGCTTTTACAAAGAGCATCTCTTTCTGTCGCCCACACACACACACGTACATTACAGCCAAAGATGTTGACTGTACCGCTGTGTATTTATGCAAGCACTGAGGTAGACACATGAACACTGAGATAAAACCAAGGAGAGAGAGAGAGAGAGAGAGAGAGGGAGAGAGAGAGAGAGACAGAGAGAGAGAGAGAGAGAGAGAGATAGAGAGAGAGAGTTGCACCTACCCATCAGGGCTTCCTCTCACTTCCAGAGGAAACACTGTAAACAGAAACCTGTGCTATTCTCTCTCTCTCTCTCCTCTCTTTCCTCCGTTGCTTCTCTATCTTCTGTCTCTCCTCTCCAGTCTTTATCCTCTTGTGTTTCCTCAGTGTTTGTCCACCTCCTCGCTCACTCTGCTCTCACTCGCCTGCTGCTCTCTCCACCTCTACCCCCGTGTCTCTGCACTTCCTTGTTTTCTTTCTCCTCCCTCTCTCTCTCTCTCCTCCCTCCCCCTGTCTCCTCTCTCTCCTCCCTCCCTCTCTCAGTGACATCACAGGGGAGGTCTTAGGCATGCTGTCTGTTTATTCTGCTGCTCCTGTTTCCTGGAAACCCTCGCCACATTCAGGGAAGCACCCGAGAGAGAGAGAGGGAGATAGAGAGAGAGAACCCCCTCTCACCCTCCTTCCCCACCACCCTTTCACTGCCCCCCCCCCCCCTCCCCCTCCCCTCCCCCCCCCCCTCCCCCCTCCTCCTCCTCTTTTCTCATCTCTGTCTTTCTTACCTCCCTCTCTCCCTCCGTGCCTCCATCTCTGGTCTATCGCTCTACTTCTTCCTCCTCCTCTTCCCTGTCTCTAGTCTCTCTCTCTGGTCTCTTTGGTCCTCTCTCTGGCCTCTCTCTCGCTCTCTTTGGTCTCTCTTTGGTCTCTCTCTGGCCTCTCTGGTCTCTCTCTGGCCTCTCTCTCTCTCTGGCCTCTCTCTGGTCTCTCTCTGGTCTCTCTCCCTAGTCTCTCTCTCTCTGGTCTCTTTGGTCTCTCTCTAGCCTCTCCTCTCTCTCTCTGTATCTGTATCTCTCTAGTCTCTCTCTCTGGTCTCTCTCTGGCCTCTCTCTGGTCTCTCTCTGGCCTCTCTCTGGTCTCTCTCTGGCCTCTCTCTGGCCTCTCTCTGGTTCTCTCTCTGGTCTCTCTCTGGTCTCTCTCTGGTTTCTCTGGTCTCTCTCTGGCCTCTCTCTGGTCTCTCTCTGGCCTCTCTCTGGGCCTCTCTCTGGTCTCTCTCTGGTTTCTCTCGTCTCTCTCTCTCACCGGAACGAGAGTCGAGAGTTCGATATCCTCCCTGTACAGGTACGGCTACACTGCCTCTCCCCCCAGTGCCTGTGTGTGTCCCTTCATCCCCCCATCCCCCCCCACACACACACACACACACACACACACCTCCTGCTGAGCTGGCACGGCCCAGACTACCTGGAGACAATAAGCGATCTGAGCAAAGCAGTTCTGAAGCTGTGGACCTGTTCTGTGTGTGACAGGAAGGAGAGGCTGGCTGACAGGAAGGAGAGACTGGCTGTATGCTGGACTGGAGGCTGATTCAGGATCTGGGTTTTTGCAGCTCTCATCACAACATTTATGATCGTACTTCATTTGCTGCACGACAGAATCTGCTTCTGGATACTGTTTTGGCTGTGAACACACACACACACACACACAGCTCTGACGTGAGTCCCTTGGCATAGCTGACGAAGGGAGGCACAGTTGAAGGAAACTTTACAGAACTGTTCCACATTTTAGAGCTCTGATTTATGGGACAGTGGAGTGATGGCAGAGAGCAATTGGGATGGACACCACACACACACAAACACACACACACACACACACACACACACACTGGGATACACACACACCAAGGGGGAAACACACACACACACACTAGCACAGAATGATGACATAAACAAATAGACAGACACTCGCAGGAAGAGAGACAGACAGGCAGACAGACAGCCCCTCTCCCTCCTGGACAGACAGACAAGCAGACAGACAGCCCTCTCCCTTCCTGGACAGACAGACAGGCAGACAGACAGGCCCTCTCCCTCACTGGACAGACAGACAAGCAGACAGACAGCCCTCTCCCTTCCTGGACAGACAGACAGGCAGACAGACAGGACAGGCCTCTCCCTCCCTGGACAGACAGACAGACAGACAGCCTTCTCCCTCCCTGGACAGACAGGCAGACAGCCCTCTCCCTCCCTGGACAGACAGACAGGCAGACAGACAGTCCTCTCCCTCCCTGGACAGACAGACAGGCAGACAGACAGCCCTCTCCCTCCCTGACAGACAGACAGAAATACAAATTCTGTCACAATGTTTATAAATATGTATATTTTTATATCCTGGTTCGGGCCATGAATAAAAAATGTACGCTTCTTGGATTTTCTTTATAAAGAATAAAAGGTGTACATAAATTATTAAAAGACAAAAGAAGAAAAAAAAAAAGAAGAAAAAAAACCAGAGGTGGTGAAAATAGATTGAGCTGACATTCCCCTACACTCTCTCTCTTGTTTTCTTTCTCTATCTCTCGCTCACTCCCTCCCTCTCTCCCTCCCTCTCTCCTTCTCTCTCTCCCTCCCTCTCTCCTTCTCTCTCCCTCCCTCTCTCTCATTCTCTCTCTACCTCCCTTTCTATCTACTGCATCTCCTTCTCTCCCTCCCTATCTTCCCCCGTCTCCATCCCTCCCTCACTCCCTTCCTCTCCCTCCCTCCAACCCTCCCTCTCTCTGTGTCTGTCTGCCTTGCTCGCCCACCCCTCCTCCCTGCTTCCTCCATCTCTCTTTCAGCTAACGAATCACAATCTGTTTACTACTGTCCCCCAGGAGCCCAGTGGCTCTCCCTGCTCCTGTTACACATCTATATATACCAGACAATTGTTGGAAAAAGATATAGCCTTGTATCTGCGCATCCATCCAGCTAGCCTAGCCTAGCAGAGCCTAGCCTAGCAGAGCTAGCACGACTAACTTGAGCAGCACAGCTAGCCTCGTCCCTTCTGTTTTAACTGGCCCGGCCGCACGCTCATTAGGCCCAATGGATGCCGTGCTGAGTCGAACCAGGCTGAGCTAGGCTAGCGGTGCTGGGCTATGCTATATCTGTCCGATCTGGGCTGTATCATTAGTGATGCGTGAAGAGGACTGGGGAGGGGTGTGTGTGTGTGTGTGTGTGTGTGTGTGTGTGTGGTGTGTGTGTGTGTGTGTGTGTAGAGAGAGAGAGATCGCTACAGGGTTTCCGAGAGAGGCCGGCAGGGGTCTGGAGAAAGAGGAACAAGTGTCTGAATGTAGCAAGTGCTCTGGGGAGGCAGGGACAGAGAGCTTCACATCCAGGCTGGTTTAGTGTGTGTGTGTGTGTGTGTGTGTGTGCGTGCGTGTGTGTGTGTGTGTGCGTGCGTGCGTGTGTGTGAGAGACACAATGTGAACGGGAGAAATGAACAGAGACGAATGACAGAGAGCAGGAGAAGTAAACACACACACACAAACACACACACACACACACACACACTAAAGCAACAGTGTGTGTGTGTGAAGGCAGTAAACGACCTCGCTTGTCTCAAACGTGTCCTGGCGCGTCGAGGACCCGGGGGTGACGTCAACCTCAGCCTGCAACCCTGCTGCAGGGGGAGGGGCTGGGCAGGGGGAGGGGCTGGACGGGGGCAGGGGGAGGGGCTGGACAGGGGGCAGGGGGAGGGGCTGGGCAGGGGGAGGGGCTGGGCAGGGGGCAGGGGGAGGGGCTGGACGGGGGCAGGGGGAGGGGCTGGACAGGGGGCAGGGGGAGGGGCAGGGGTGTGTGTCTGTGTGTGTGAAGAACAGGGGGTTTGGACAGGCAGCACAGAGAAGAAATAGAACATCTGGGCCTAAATAAGAGCCCGCCCGTCTCCAAGACAACAGATCCAGGAATAACCTGAGGATGTCACTGTGAATCTTTTATTGAGCGTTCTGAGCTGACGCCCCTCGCTGGTGGACCAGAGCCAGAGGGTTTCTGCCCAGTAACAAGGTGAAGCGGCGGACTAGCATAGCATAGCGTAGAATAGAGTAGCGTAGAGTAGCATAGCGTGTCTCAAGCAGCGGTACACACAGGGAAACAGTACCTGCTGGGATGTGGTTGAGCATGGAGTTCTTCAGCACCTCCAAAGGCTGGTCTTTTCTGAGGAAACCATCTGCAGAGGAGAGAGGGAGAGATCAGTGTTTCAGATATGAGCTGGAACATGGAGACCAGCTCCCAGCAGTGAGACAGGTGGAGAGAGGTGAGACAGGTGGAGAGAAGTGAGACAGATAGAGAGATGTGAGACAGGTAGAGAGATGTGAAACAGGTGGAGAGAGGTGAGACAGGTGGAGAGGTGAGACAGGTGGAGAGAAGTGAGACAGGTAGAGAGAATTGATACAGGTAGAAAGATGTGAGACATGTAGAGATGTGAGACAGGTGGAGAGAGGTGAGACAGGTAGAGAGATCTGAGGCAGGTGGAGAGAGGTGAGACAGGTAGAGAGAGGTGAGACAGGTAGAGAGAGGTGAGACAGGTGGAGAGAGGTGAGACAGGTGGAGAGAAGTGAGACAGGTGGAGAGAAGTGAGACAGGTGGAGAGATGTGAGACAGGTAGAGATGTGAGACAGGTGGAGAGAGGTGAGACAGGTGGAGAGAAGTGAGACAGGTGGAGAGAAGTGAGACAGGTAGAGAGATGTGAGACAGGTAGAGATGTGAGACAGGTGGAGAGAGGTGAGACAGGTGGAGAGAAGTGAGACAGGTGGAGAGAAGTGAGACAGGTAGAGAGATGTGAGACAGGTAGAGATGTGAGACAGGTGTAGAGAGGTGAGACAGGTAGAGAGATCTGAGACAGGTGTAGAGAGGTGAGACAGGTGGAGAGAAGTGAGACAGGTGGAGAGAAGTGAGACAGGTGGAGAGATGTGAGACAGGTAGAGATGTGAGAAAGGTGGAGAGAGGTGAGACAGGTGGAGAGAAGTGAGACAGGTGGAGAGAAGTGAGACAGGTCGAGAGATGTGAGACAGGTAGAGAGAGGTGAGACAGGTGGAGGATATGGTTGTGGAGAACAGCATAGACATATAAAGTATATTAATGTCTATGGAGAACAGCCTCTCCGCCACGGGAGGGAGCTTGAATTGGCCAATCACAGCTGAGCTCATGCTCAGAGGCCACAAGCCTGGAGGGGACAGCCTGGGGCGGATGTGTTTATCACTGTGTGTGTGTGTGTGTGAAGGGACTGTGTGTGTGTGTTCAGAGTGGATGTTGTGCTCGACTGTTACTGGTTGTGCTTAGCATAGCAAGTGTGTGAGGCAGAAGAGGAGGCTGGGGATAGGAGGAGAGGATGGGGGGGAGGAGGAGGAGGAGAGGAGGAGGCGAGGAGGAGAGGATGAGGGGGAGGAGGAGGAGGAGAGGAGGAGGCGAGGAGGAGAGGATGAGGGGGAGGAGGAGGAGGAGAGGAGGAGGCGAGGAGGAGAGGATGAGGGGGAGGAGGAGGAGGAGAGGAGGAGGCGAGGAGGAGAGGATGAGGGGGAGGAGGAGGAGGAGAGGAGGAGGGGGAGAGAACTATTTTGGGATCCCAGCACGTGTAGCCACCACACGAGACCACGTGAAGAAGAATGAGAAAATAACACACCTGGAGAAAAAAATGCAGCCGAGCGGCGAGAGTCTGTCCCTGTTCTGTATGCAAGCAGGCGCTGTGTTCTCTGTGTGTGTGTGTGTGTGTGTGTGTGTGTGTGTGTGGAGTCTGTAATTATAGTGGTAACATGAAAGGGCTTTTGTATCTGCTGAGCCTAAGGAAGACATGGCTATAAATAGCTGTGACAAGGGGGGAGGACGGGGGGGGGATGGAGGGGATGGAGGGATGGGGGTATGGAGGGATGGAGGCACAGGGAAATAAAGAGGATAGGAAGAGTGGGGGTGAAAATGAGTTAAATGACAGAGGAGAATACACATAAAAATAATATAAGGAGATAAAAGAGGAACATTGAGAGATTTAAGCAGAAGGACATTGGTCGGCACACACACACACACACACATGCGCGCACGCTCATGGCTTTGGCTTATGTGTGTTAGGTTCGGTTAAAGGTTTGTCGTAAACACACACACGCACGCACGCGCACACAAGGCAATAGTGCTTTGTGCAGCCTTAAGGCAGAGGGGAACACTAAATCTATTTTAAAACCTGAGATGAAAACCCAGTTTGAAACCTCTCCGGAGACCGGGGGAGGGGGAGGAGGAGGAGGAGGAGGAGGGGGAGGAGGAGGAGGGGGAGGAGGAGGAGAAAACAGGCTGGAGTCTTGCTGCGTCCGTCTATTTCTGGAAGAGGCTCACGCACGTGGACACACGTGCACACGCCTGCAGTAGCTAACGAGGAAGACACGCGCTGTGCATCGCTAAGCTGGGCTTCTGGGTGCGTTAGCCACAAGAGCTACGCATCTTCTGGAACAGTGATCCTCAACCCTGGTCCTCAGGTCCCCCACTGTCCTGCATGTTCTAGATGTTTCCCCGGTCCTCAGGTCCCCCACTGTCCTGCATGTTCTAGATGTTTCCCTGGTCCTCAGGTCCCACTGTTCTGCATGTTCTAGATGTTTCCCTAGTCCTCATGTCCCACTGTCCTGCAGGTTCTAGATGTCTCCCTCTTCCCACACACCTGATTCTAATGCATGTTCGTTACCAGGATTCTTCAGAGCTAGATAACAACTCATGCATTAGAATCAGGTGTGTTGGAGCAGGGAAACTTCTAGAACATGCAGGACAGGTGTTCCAGGATCCCCCCCCACCCCCACACATGTTGGGGCCCAGCAAGGTTACCTGCATCCCTGTTTACACCAGACCAACACCGCATCACATCTCCCATACTGGCTGGTCCATGCTAACGAGGCAGAAGCACACCTCAACTTTGCAAGGGAAACCAGGGTAGCTCATTAGTCTAACACACACTCAGCCACAAGTGTGTATCCTCTATCTCGAGGGCAGTCGTGTGTGTGTGCGTGTCTGTGTGTGTGTGTGTGTGTGTGTAGGGCCTGTTTTGCATGGTTTGTGTCTAGATGCCACCTGTGCCTGGTGTAACATTAGCCTGTATTTAGCCAACGATATCTCAGGTTAAGTTTCTAGTCTGTGGTGTTTCTACACTGTGGCTTGTTAGCAAACTTTGACTGTGAGGCCCATTAAGAGCAGGAAAGGAGGGGGGAGAGAGGGAGAGGGAGAGTCAGGTGGCTGGGCGGTTAGGGAATCTGGCTAGTAATCAGAACGTTTCCAGTTTGATTCCCGGCCATGCAAAATGACGTTGTGTCCTTGGGCAAGGCACTTCACCCTACTTGCCTCAGGGGGGAATGTCCCTGTACTTACTGTAGGTCGCTCTGGATAAGAGCGTCTGATAAATGACTAAATGTAAATGTAAGAGTCCAGAAAAAGGCAGAGAGGAGAGAGGAAGAAGGACATAAATAAGAAGAGAAAAATAGGATGGAGACACACACAGACACACACAACACACACAGACAGACACACACACACACACACAGACACACAGCTCTAATCTCCAGGCAACTGTGATTCTGTTCATCTTCCCTGTGGTGGTTTCATCTCTCCCCAGGCACGCTCTCAGTCCCTCAGGCACAGAATCAGGAGGTGGAGGCCTATAAATAGCCTCCGCTAGCTTCAGGCTAACAAGGCTATCGCTCATCACAAACATGTTTGTTATAATCCTGCACATGGAGGCCGAGCGCTGCAGACAGAACCAGAACCAGACCTGGAGCTGAACCTCTGCTCTGCTGCCTCAGAACCCTGCCTCACAACCCTGCCTCACAACCCTGCCTCACAACCCTGCCTCACAACCCTGCCTCACAACCCTGCCTCACAACCCTGCCTCACAACCCTGCCCCCAGCTTGTGGAACTCTCTAGAAAACACCCCCCCCCCCCCCCAACCTCATTACATTCTGAGCTCTTCCTCTCCCTGGGGCGACCACACAAAAAACACAATAAAAAAAGAGTCAATTCCGCAGGATGGGGGAGGGGGAGGGGGGGGGGTGGGGGGAGGATTAACACATCGTGTCAAACTCTCCTTCAAAAGCTCTTTCCTGCGGGGCCACGAATAGAACTTCCTCCAGTCCAGGAACCCCGCAACAAACACAGTCAGTAGATTCCTTCAACTCTGAACGGTCAAACCAGATGATAGTTCCCCCCCCCCCACCCCCCCCTACTGCCCCCATCCCTTGCCCCTCCCCTCTCCCCCCCACCCCCCCCCCAGGAGGCGGGCCGGGCGTCTGCAGGAAGAGCGCCGGGTAGCGAGGTCGTTGTAAATGTGATTGCAAGCGACAGTCGCCTGGCAGAACACGCTGCCTCCCGGTTCCCTCCGTCTAAGCGATCAAAGCGAGACGTCCCGTTCTCTCTCTCCCTAATTGTCCCTCCCGTCCCATTGGCTCTCTCTCCCTGGCCGCGCTCCGCTTGCTAATGCCAATTAAAGACTGAGGCAGGACGAGCTGCAGGCTGCTTCCCACAGAGGCCAGCACGAGGCAGGGGCGGACGGGACGAGGCAGGGGCGGACGGGACGAGGCAGGGGCGGACGGGACGAGGCAAGGGCGGACGGGACGAGGCAGGGGCGGACGGGACGAGGCAGGGGCGGACGGGACGAGGCAGGGGCGGACGGGACGAGGCAGGGGCGGACGGGACGAGGCAGGGGCGGACGGGACGAGGCAGGGGCGGACGGGACGAGGCAGGGGCGGACGGGACGAGGCAGGGGCGGACGGGACGAGGCAAGGGCGGACGGGACGAGGCAGGGGCGGACGGGACGAGGCAGGGGCGGACAAGACGAGGCAGGGATCGTGTGTGTGTGAGTGTGTATGAAAGACTGTGTGTGTGTGTGTGTGTGTTTGAGACAGTGATTTCAGCTTAATTTCAGTCTATAAAACAGTCAAAAACAAATCCCAGGTTTTAAAGTGACTCGAACAGTGTCCAGCACCTTGGACAACCTTCGCTGGTTTGATCTTATCTCCAGGATAATTAGCCTGCGTCTTCGGCCTCATTCATTCTAGTGTTGCTGCGTTATCAGCTGTGTAAGAGGCTGTGTGAGACTGGGAAGGTTTTTACTGCCAGCTGTGATTTAGAGTCAAGGTCGAGGTATTCGAGGAAAAACGAATTGCTTGTTGAGTTCAGAAGTTTGCACATAAAAAGCTCTTGCTAACTCCCCCACGTAGAAATCCCAACAGAAAGCTAGAGGAACTTCAGGTAGAGCAGCAGATTAGAGAGGGTGTTCGATGTTTATACCTTAACTGTCTGGAAGGGGCGTCTTTGCACCATTGCACCATTTTTCTCTTGGTAAAATGAAATGTGTATAATCCCAACATTCACAAATTGCTCAGTACTCTACGTGATGGAGAGAGTGAGTGTGTGTGTGTGTGTGTGTGTATGTGTGTGTGTGTTTCGGCGATGAGTCAGGTCTAGTTTCAGTTAGCGTTTCGATAGCTACTCCTGAACACCCTCTCATCTGCCGTCATTCAGAAACACACACACACCACATTATGGGCATCTTATCCAAACAGTCACATGCAGCAGGGCCTGTCAAGTACAGGGTAGCTACAACTGATAAGCATGTCGTGTTCGACCACAACCACAGAGGTCCACCGCCAAACCTCAGGACTCAACAATCATGATGTGGATAAGGAGGGGGGGGAGGGCAGAGGGAGGGAGGGAGGGAGGGAGGGAGGGAGGGAGGGAGGGAGGGAGGGAGGAAAAGTTTTAAAGCAGATAGAACAAACGTTTTGCTTTTCGGGGGGGGGGGGGGGGGATCAGGCGGCCAGGGGGTGGATCAGGGAAGAAATTGCACAAATGTTCAAGTGCATCCCAGCCTGGTTCATAGCTTCACGCATATAAATCTATTTATACAAATAAAAAAACTGCACAATAGCGTTCCAACATTTGTCCAGGACCGTGACTCAGCACATCCTCCAGGCCAGGGGGATACAGCAGCACTACATCATCCCTTATCATCCATGCAGAACCAGAGTGAAGCGTGGTCACATGTTCCCTCCAATCTGTTGTCTGATAAACTCATAAACATGGATGAAATGTGTCTGCTGGGCTTTCCAGGAAATCTATATTGGTCTCCTTTGATTAACTATTCACAGAAATAACCTGGTAATGTTTAATCTAGCCTGTTAGCTCATAACCCCGTAACCTGCTACCTGGCAAACATGCGCAGGTGTACACTAGTTCAGAACAAAGTTATATTGACTTTGTAAAACAAGGAAATCCCAAACACTCACTCACAAAACAAATCAATTAAATTTGATTGTAACCCCAAAAAGATCAACACTTATATTCCCAGTTCACTGTCTTGCCTCATATATGCTGACGGTATTGGAACAATGTTTATCAATGCTTCAGGTGTTACAACAGTGTGTATCAATGCTTCAGGTGTTACAACAGTGTGTATCAATGCTTCAGGTGTTACAACAGTGTGTATCAATGCTTCAGGTGTTACAACAGTGTGTATCAATGCTTCAGGTGTTACAACAGTGTGTATCAATGCTTCAGGTGTTACAACAGTGTGTATCAATGCTTCAGGTGTTACAACAGTGTGTATCAATGCTTCAAGTATTAGAAGTGTGTCGAGTGTCGTCCTTAATCCTGGATTGATCTAACTACATAATGAGCTTGGCCTTCTCAGAGTAGTGTGACACACAGCAGACAGTAACCGACACCACGGCAACCAGCCTGGGCATGCAGTCAACAACACACAACGGTCACATGACCCTCCGTGTCTGATGACAAGTTCTGTCACACACACACACACGCAGTAGCCATGGTGAAGCTCAGGTGACGCCCGCCCGGGTCCACCGTCCACACTGAGGATGCCTCAACCACGACCCCCGTGACCTGCGTGACCCGGGGGGGTCGAACCGACGGCGGCGAGGTTTACCTGAGTGGCTTTGCGAGGTCATCGTTGTCGTGGTGACGGTCTGGAGCGTCCACAGAGGCTGACGACGACCGCGTCTAAATCAGGAGGCTGGCGTGGTGGTTCTGGGCGTGTGCACGCGTGTGCGTGTGATAGCGTGTTATCTTGATGGAGGGGGGCAGCTGTGTGTTGTTGTACAGTGCAGACAGACGCTGTTTGAGAGAGGAAGTAGACGGGCCGACTGGGTTTGACCAAGATCCGCACGAGCTGTCTGGTTGACGTTGGAAACCGGCCTTCCAACAGGCCCTCCTATTGGTTAGCTCATCCGCTATAAACCAATCCCCATGAGGTTTCACTTTGGTTAATCCAATCAGAGATGCCCTCTTCCACTTTCACTGGCACCAATCTGGAGAGAGGGAGAGGGAGAGGAGAGAGAGTGAGAGGGGGGGAGACAGAGAGAGAAATGGAGTGAAAAAAAGTGTTGAAAGCTCATCTTGAGGTGTTTAAACTAGGGGGTAACGAACAAAACCATCAAACCATGAACTATGAGCCTACTGGCTGCTGTCACTGAGGAGGAGGGGAGAGGGGTGGGGTTGGGGAGGGGGGGGGGTGGGGGTGAAGAGGAGAGGAGGGGGGAGGAAGGGGTGAAGAGGAGAGGAGGGGGAGGTAGATACTGGCCTGATGACAGGGGAGGGTGTGTGCATGCAAGCGTGTGTGCATTTGTGTGTGTGTGTGTGTGTGTGTGTGTGTGTGTGTGTAAGGGCGTCTCCTCAGGACAGCTAAGCAGACAGTACAGCCTTGGGACAAATCACCAAAAGTCGGTCACAGCACACACACACACTCAAGTCTTTGTGATGAAACTGTGTGTGTGTGTCCTGTAGGGGCACACCCCTGGAGTACAGCGCTACACTATCCTCTCTTAGGCTGGGGGTCTGGGGGCCTTGATGGTGTGTGTGTGTGTGTGTGTGTGTGTGTGTGTGTGTGTGTGTGTGTGTGTGTGTGTGTGTGTGTGTGTGTGTGTGTGTGTGTGTGTGTGTGTGCGCGTCTTCTTTTGTAAACCTATTGTCCTGTGCCTGGGTGACAGATTGGGGGTGACAAGGCTGTGGGGGCACAGATCCAAAAACACTCCAGATTATACTGACCAAAATCTATCTACTCTACCTTTCTCCTCCACACATGAATAATCATTACCAACGTTCAAATGTTGGATGACCTCCAGCGGGCGGACATTTAGACACGTTCAAATGCGTGTTTTCCCTCGTGATGCCGTATCTACGCTCATGTTGATAACGGCGCCAATGGAAAACTGAGAGGGTTCTCCTGGAGGAGGAGAGGGGGGGAGGAGGAGGAGAAGGGAGGAGGGGGGAGAAGAGAGGAGGGGGGGAGGAGAAGGGAGGAAGGGGAGGAGGGGGGAGGAGGAGGGAAGAGGAGGAGGAAGGTGGAGGGGGGGGGGGCAGCAGCCGCGTGCCCGTCCATTCACAAAATTGTTGACGCATAGACACCCTCCCCACCGCCCATTCACACACACATCCCTCTCTAAGCCCCTGATGCTCCTTCTAATAGTCAAATGATCGAAATGGTCGAAATAAATGACCCCCAAAACACACTGGGAACCCACTTTATTAGAGATAAGAAGATAAATCTTGCCTTGTTCTAAAAATAGCTCGAGGACAAATCGAGGCGTATCAAGCAGACTGAGCGCGTGAAGCCAGATCAGTATTAACCTCACACACACTTCTAGACGGTTCTGGGCAGATATACATGTAATACTGGGTGTGTTACACATTAGTAGCAACACAATAAATAGTGTATATTTCTGTGTATGTGTGTGATTGCAGCTCTCCAGATCTGCAGCAGCTCAGCTGGAAACTTCAGCAGACAACATCAAAGCATAAGAAACCTCTGTGTTATTATAGGTGCATCTAAAAACAAGCACAGATGTTATAGAAGCAGAATATGCACTCACCAAAATCACCATAAAGACAGATTATGTCCCGACAATGTCGCAGAATCAATGCATTTCTCATTGAGAAGTCCAACAGGACGGAAAAAGATCATTTTGTGACAGATTCCGCCATACTGGATTTAGGAAACAGCGTCACGTGCTCCCCTGCATCCTAGTATTAAGAGGAGGAGGTTAAAATAATATACTATAAATAATAAAACTGATAACACTTTAAACACTAGCCTGATCTACGGGACGACTACTATCAAATGCATATCTCTATATATTGCATAAATATTTAAGTATTTATTTAAGCCTATATTGATCCCTAATATGGGCGTGTCTCCTTGTAAATGTCCATTGATTAAAATCATTGGACCAATTAAAAATACAGTAAAGAGCCAAACATGTTTATAACAATAATAGTTATTTTAAATTGACATTGACTATGAGCAGCTATGCAGCAGTAGAGTGTCAATTATTAGAGGACTAAAAATCAATCTCTCATAAAAGCTTATAATAAAAAAACACGGTTGTATTTATTATTGATATATTGTTGTATTATTCCATGTTATACTTTCAATGAGGAATAACATCTATAAGGACAGATTGTTATTAGAATAGTTTTTATTGTTTCACAGCATCCATTTATCCAGTTCAAGTTTATTGCTGTGATATGAAGATCCAACCTCCCCTGAGTCTGCTGCTGAAATGTAATAATGTTTATTTCCATAACTTTTATTTGATTGAATAATCACAGCCAACCACAGAGAAAAAACAAAACAAAATGAGTATTGTGACTAAATGAGCAACAAGACCAACAATACAATATTTATACTTATAATACATCATTCAGAGGAGAGTTAAATTAGAGATTTATGTTCACATAACTGTATGATTAACAGGATAAATGACTTTATTCTCGATGCTTCAGGTATAATGACAGTTCTGTCAACTCTGTGTCTGTTCATAAAAATTAAAGCAATATATAATATTCCTTATATATAATAATATATATATTCCCCAGATCCTTTGACTCAAGTTTATTCTTCCTTCTTAACTGTTGAATTTCTATGAGGAAGGTTGATACATAAAAAACTAGTTTAAACCTCAGGTTATGGGAAGAAAATATACGTTTTTCTATGTTTTTTTATTTTCATCTTTAGAACAAATTCTCATCAAACTGACTGGCAAGACTGAGCCAGTCTAAATAAAAGCCCATTTGGACTTGACCAGATCAGTCATTCACCTCAAATGAAAGCGGTACAAAAGATCTTTTCTACAAATAAAAACGATATATTTAAAAAGGCATTTTATTCTGCACATTTCGGCATGGAGACTTTGGAGAAAGTTTAGGAAGAATTAAGGCTGAATAGAAAACTTTCCACAGTGAGGTGTTAAAATAAAGAGAGGTCATTAAAGAGAAGGCAGTGAAGTAACTCCATCACAGAGTCCAAGAGCTTTAGAAGGTCATTACCTTTCACAGAACAGTCTCCAAGCCTTATTAATAGTGTATGGATGTATGTGTGTGTGTGTATGTGTGTGTGTGTGTATGTGTGTGTTATAACAGCCGCCCCGGGGTGATTTATTTAAAAAAAAATTGCCATAGTGTTTGGTAATGTCTTGACATCAGCTGTTATGGCTGGTCTAGTCTAGTATGTCATACTTAAGACAGTTTAATGAAGCCCCCCTGCAGTGCTCTGACAGTATGGAGACACACCACAGTGTTTATGTCATGTTTTTTTTTACCTCCTAAACCTAAATAAAAACACAGAAAATAACAAAGAACAGACATTTGGAAGCATTTATCCGGTGTTAGTCTGTGGTTCTTGTCATGTTGGTGTGTTTGTTCCAGGCATGGACCCCAGGCAGGGTATATGGAGGGTTTGGCAGGCAGGAAGACTGACTTGGGGCCCCTGGGGGCCTCCCAGCCATGCGGCTCTGCCAGGATCACACAGGAGCTCTAAAATCTCACACTGAAACATGCACTTTTAAACTAAACGAGTGTGTGTGTGTGTGTGTGTGTGTGTGTGTGTGTGTGTGTGTGTGTGTGTGTGTGTGTGTGTGTGTGTGAGCGACAGAGAGAGACATACAGAGAAAAAGAGAGAGAAGCTATGGAGAGGTAAACTTATCCCAGCCTCTTTACACATGTTAGTCTATAGCGCCACCGGCTGGTAAACTAACGCATTACACACCAGGCGTTCATCCAATGGTTATAAATGGACAATTACGCCTTAAAAAATAAGCTTATCTTTACTATATCTAAGACACATTATCAATGACATGTGCCGTGTGTGTGTGTTTGTTATGAATCGAAAGCGCGCGCCCTGTGTTGGGGTAGAAAGATGACGTCATTTAGAAGGATAACGTCATTTAAATTCCTCCGGTTTAAACAACATCCGGTTTGGTGGTTAGCTTCAGCTAGCTTCTGTTAGCAGCCTCGCTGGGATTTATAACTATCAAAGAGTTTATCCGAGTTTATACTCGGTTAGATCATGAGAATATTGACGTTTAGTTCAAGTAGGGAAACTGACTGAATGTAGCTTTACAAGCTTAGCAAGGTTGCCTAGGTAACTAATGTGAATCATTAGGCTAAGAGAGTTAGCTTCCTGTCAACATGTAAACAGCTCACATTCTCCAAGCCTTCAAACTACCAGACGATTAAGGTTCCAGTCAGGGTCAAAAGGTTTAAATATTGAAGAAGAAAGAAGATGAATGATATGTTAATGTGTTAAGGTCTCCCCAGATGTGAGGCATCATGAGTAACAGCCACTCTCTGGGCCCCCTGGGGTGTGAGTCAGAGATAGACCACCTGTCCCTCCTGTCTGGGCACCTGGGGGATCTACTGTCCACAGAGATCTACACAGATGTCACCTTCCTGGTGGAGGACAAGCACTTCCCTGCACACAGGGTCATCCTGGCAGCTCGCTGCCACTACTTCAGGTATGTTGGTGGTGTTTTTGTACTCTTTAATTAGCCATCAACAATCAGCTGTTTCATGTGTAGCTTACTCAGGTTTTGGGGCTTTGATAAAGCATATTTCTTTATTCCTCCTCCTCCTCAGAGCCATGTTATATAACGGGATGAAGGAATCCCAGCCTCAGGTGGAGATCCGCCTGCAGGACACTCAGGCTGAGTCCTTCTCCATGCTGCTGCAGTACCTGTACACAGGCCAGGCCAGCCTCACCTCCGTCAGGCAGGACGTTCTGCTGGACTTCCTGGGTTTGGCTCACCGCTACGGCCTCCAGCCACTAGAGGCCTCCACCTGCGAGTTCCTGCGCACTGCGCTCAACACCCAGAACGTGTGCCTGGTGTACGACGTGGCTAGCCTGTACTCTCTCCACGGCCTGGCCCAGGCATGCAGCTCTTACATGGACAAACAGGCTCCGGAGGTGCTGGCGTCTGACGGGTTCCTCTCCCTCTCGAAGGTAGCTCCCCCTGGGGAGAAACATGGGCTCTTTATAGATGTTATAATGTACTTTTTTTAATCACCTGTAAGTTAGGCATCAGGTCATCTTCGTAATCTGTTAGTTAAACTGATTAGCTATAATTAAAGTCTCAGTCTCTCCCCCTCTTCTCTCTCTCTCTCTCTCTTTGCCTCTCTCTCTCTCCCCCTCTCTCCCCCTTCTCTCTCTCTCTTTGCCTCTCTCTCTCTTTGCCTCTCTCTCTCTCCCCCTTCTCTCTCTCTGCCTCTCTCTCTCTCCCTCTCTCCCCCTTCTCTCTCCCCCTTCTCTCTATCTCTCTCTCTCTGCCTCTCTCTCTCCCTCTCTCCCCCTTCTCTCTCTCTCTCTCTGCCTCTCTCTGCCTCTCTCTCTCCCCCTCTCCCCCCCTTCTCTCTCTCTCCAGACTGCGCTCCTCACCGTGGTCCAGAGGGATTCCTTCGCCGCCACAGAGAGGGAGATCTTCCAGGCCCTCTGCCGATGGTGTCGCCATAACGACGATGATCCGGCCACCACGCAGGAAGTGATGTCGGCGGTGCGCCTGCCGCTAATGAGCCTGGCTGAGATGTTGAACGTGGTTCGTCCCTCTGGCCTGGTCAGTCCTGACCGCCTGCTGGACGCCATCCAGACACGATCAGAGAGCCGAGACATGGAGCTCAACTACCGTGGCATGCTGAGTCAGTCTGACACACACACACTCACACACACACACTTACATACTCACACTCACACACACTTACATACTCACACACACACACACACACACACTCACACACACACTTACATACTCACACACACACACACACTTACATACTCACACACACACACACACACACTCACACACACACACACTTACATACCCACACACACACACATTTACTCACACACTCACACACACACACACACACATTTACTCTCACACACACTTACATACTCACACACTCACTCACACACACACACACACACACACACACTTACTCTCACACACACACACACACTTACTCACACTCTCATTCACACACACACACACACACACACACACACACACACACACACACACACACACACACACACACACACACACACACACACACACATAGGAGCAGGGGTTAAAGAGTGCTGGTCTGTCCTCCTGCCCCCTGTGTGCAGTCCCTGAGGAGAACATCGCCACCATGAAGCACGGCGCCCAGGTAGTGAAGGGGGAGCTCAAGTCAGCCCTGCTGGACGGAGACACCCAGAACTACGACCTGGACCACGGCTTCTCCAGACACCCCATCGAGGAGGAGGGTCACAGCCGCTCAGGCCTCCAGATCAAGCTGGGCCAGCCCTCCATCATCAACCACATCCGTCTGCTGCTCTGGGACCGCGACAGCAGGTAGGCAGCCAATCACGGGGGAGACAGCCCCGTCAACAAGGCCATGCTGATTGGCTGGAGGAAGTAGAAGGGAGGTTTTGTGGGTCTGCAGGGCTGCAGGTGTTGACAGAGAGAGGGGCTGTGGATGGAGGGTGTGATGCCGTCTGTGTTTGTCCTGAACCAGGTCGTACTCCTACTATGTGGAGGTGTCCATGGATGAACTGGACTGGGTCCGTGTGCTGGATCACTCCAAGTTCCTGTGTCGATCCTGGCAGGAGCTCTACTTTGAAGCACGCGTGTGCAGGTACAGAGCTAACTCCACACCTGTAAAGGAGAGACAGACAGACAGACAGAATCTACACAGCACTACAGTTTATTGCCATGAAAAAAAAAGACAAAAAGTGTGTGTGTGGTTCTCTAGGTATGTGCGCGTGGTCGGGACCCACAACACCGTTAACAAGGTGTTCCACCTGGTGGCGTTTGAGTGCATGTTCACAGAGAAGCCCTTCACGCTGGAGCAAGGCCTTCTGGGTAATGAGCGGGTGAATGGGTCCATTCGGCACAGTGACAGTTGTGCTTTTGCTCTTCTCACTTGTATCGCTGTTTCTTTTCTCCCTCCTTCACCCCTTCCCCTTTTTACACCCCTCCCTCCCCCCTCGCTCCTCAGTCCCCAGCCAGAACGTAGCCACCATCGCCTGCGGTGCCACCGTGTTTGAGGGCGTGAGCCGCAGTAGGAACGCCCTCCTGAACGGGGACACGTCTCACTATGACTGGGACTCTGGTTACACCTGCCACCAGCTGGGCTCCGGGGCCATCGTCATCCAGCTGGCCCAGCCGTACATGCTGGGCTCCCTGAGGTAGCACGCTCACAGCCTCAACAGCATCAGCCTCAACACCAGCAGCCTCACCTACACCACCAGCCTCACCTATATCAGCCTCAACACCAGCCTCACCACCCAGGGTTAAAAAGCTTGGAAAAGCTTTTTTTCTGTATTTTCACTTCAAGCTCTGTTTCTGTCTTGGTGGTGTGTGTGTGTGTGTGTGTGTGTGTGTGTGTGTGTGTGTGTGTGTGTGTCATCAGACTGCTCCTCTGGGACTGTGACAATCGCAGCTATAGCTACTATATTGAGTTTTCCACCAATCAGCAGCAGTGGACGAAGGTGGTGGACCGTACCAAGATAGCCTGCAGGTAGGGGTGCACGCCTCGTCACACTTCCTGGATTTAGTTCAGGGGCAAAAGTGATGTCTGGGCTGAACCAAGAATTCTTTTTTGAAGTCTAGTAGTTTCAACTGATCCAAGGTGTGTTTGTGTGTCTGTGTGTGTGTGTGTTACAGATCCTGGCAAACACTGGTGTTTGACAAACAACCTGCCTCTTTCATCCGCATTGTGGGAACCCACAACACAGCCAATGAGGTGAGAAAGAACGCAAAGGCTGTCTAGGCAGTCTGATCACGTTACTGCTGACCACACTCTAATCAAGATCTCTCTCCCTCTCTTTCTCTCTCTGTCTCTCTCTCCCTCTCTTTCTCTCTCTGTCTCTCTCTCCCTCTCTTTCTCTATGTCTCTCTCTCATCTCCAGGTGTTCCATTGCGTCCATGTTGAATGTCCTGCACAGCTGGAAACACACGTGAAAGAAGGAAGTCCAGGATCTGACCTGCCCGGCTCAGACTCCAACTCCCAGCATGCCCTGCCCGCTCGCCTTTCCTCCTCCTCCTCTTCCTCCTCCTCCTCTTCTTTGCTCTCCCAGCCCCAGGGAGGAGGGGTGTGAGTTCATCTTCCAGACAGACGGTGTGTAGTGAAGGAGAGTGAGTGACGCTGTCATGACTTGGATCATGCTGACTCGTCATGTACCATCCCCCCCTAAGGTACTCCAAGTGCTGCTCCAAATAATATTAATAAATCTCTATATTTATAATAAACAGCATTTCCTCATTTATTAAGGAGCTGGATCATGAGTGAATGAATGAGTGAGGGAGGGAGTGAGTGAATGAATGAGTGAATGAGAGAGTAAGTGAATGAGTGAATGAATGAGTGAACGAACGAATGGAAGAGTGAATGAATGACTGAAATGTGATATTGAGGGTGGCTGATGTGTGGATGTTGCTGTTTGGGCGTTGAGCTGTAAAGCTTCCACTTACCAGCAGGACTTCCTGGCTTTCAACCAGACTGGGGTGAGGCTTCAGAGGTGGAATAAATCAATCCAGATTAAATCCAGCGGCTGTTGGTGTTGGATCTATATCTGCACCTGACTGTGCCACAGTCTCTATCTCAATCAGCAAAGATGACTTTAAATAAAATCACTGAGACAATTACTACAGCTGCTTGCAGGAGTATTAAGATAGCCCAGATGGTGAGTACGGGCGGAAAGTTCCAGATTTTCCAAGATCATAACTCATCGTAAAGTTATAAAACATCAAGTGCATCTGGAACTTAAATGCTGTCACACTAGATTTGAAAAAAGCAACACAGACTATGATTGTTATTTTAAGTAGTATTTTGATGTAATACTTCCTATAGATGTTTTTCTACTTTATTTCCATGTTGTCACGTCTATATAACAGGGTTTTGCAGACACCAGGAATTATTTAAGTCTAATTTGCCTTTATCAATGTCCAAAATCTTCTTGGAAATGAAAGCGTCCATTTGTTTTCTTCTACCTAGTTCATTGTTTTAATTTCGACTGCCTCTCGTTCATCTTTTCCTTTCGTCCACAGACGCTTTGTGGCTTTGATTTATGAGGTAGAACCAACAAGCCAAGATTAGGAATGACTTTAAAGTTCCAAGGGAGAAAGGAACTTAATAACCAGACACGTCAATCAGCCAGTGAGGCTGTGAGTGGCACCATAATGCCAGTTTCATTAAAGACGGGGGAACTCACAAACAGCCACCATCACTGAGCCTCAATTACTGTCAGTATCCAACTGTGTAATCAAGAAGCCTGTCTCTCTGTGTGTGTGTGTATATGTCTGTGTGTCTGTGTCTGTGTGTGTGTCTGTGTCTGTGTCTGTGTGTGTGTGTGTGCATGAGAGGCATACAGGAGTGAGTGATAATGTGAGAAACAGATTAAACGGTCTCTTCGCCAACGCGTCAAAGCAGCCAAACCTCCTCGTCGACATGTTTCCGAGATGTGACACCATCTGCCACACACACCTTCTTCTCCAAAGTAACAATTCCCAGATATGTTTTCCTTCTGTGGTGTTAATGGGGTGAGAACTCTTCTCTGGGATGTTGGTAACAGACTCAGACAGCGATGGCATCAGACATCTCAACTGGAGACAAAACTGTTGAAAAAAACTACAATCTGTTAGGATCTTATGTTTCTGTGTCCTACAGTCAGCTGACCATCACTCTGAACATCTGATTTGCTGTTGCCGTCACCTAGATACAATATTATGGGCTGGCTCTTACAAAGCATGCTATACTATGTTATCTAATGTTGATTTTGAATTACCTACACTGCAAAAGTAATGGATGTCGCTGAAGTGCTGAAACCTCTTGTTAGACGTTTGTGCAGTGGGCATATTTAATTTTGATTCAGTACTCTGTAGGTTGTTGTGTTGTTGTTTTATGCGTGTTTGTGTGCTTAGTTGTAGTTCTTTGACACTGATCAGATGTGACACTTCAATTTCGTTGTTCTGCTGTTCAATTACAATAAACTTCCATTGTCGAACAGCGTCTGTTCTAGGATGGAGAAGATCTGTATGATCTTCCACTTGATGGTGCACTTGGATAAGAAGCTGTGGTCCAATCAGACCACAAGTAGGTGCTGTCAACCAAACTCTCATCTACACTTCTCCCACTCACTCTCCCCATTCTTCTTCTTTCCATATCCTTCCCTCTCTCTTCTTCCTCTCTCTCCTTCCTCCCATTCTCTCCTTCCACCTTTATCTCCCTCTATCCCCCACCCTCCCTCCCTCTCCCCCTCTCAGATTGCCAGCAGCTTCTTTCTCTTTATTCTCTTTGATGTTTCTTCTTTTCCCGCCTCTTTCCTAAGTTCGGGGCTCTTTTTGAAACTGTAATTAGGAGCCGTGTTTGGGCTTTGTGGCAACGCCATCATCCCAGCTCTGGTCCTGGTGAGGCTGGTCAGGGACACGAACCTCTGCTACTCTGCTCAGAACTGCTCTCATGGGTTGAAGACAAACCCCCCCCCATCCCATCCCTTAACTGTGGAGCTCTCTCTCTCTCTCTCTCTCTCTCTCTCTCTCGGTCTCTCTCCCCCTCTCTCTCTCTCTCTCTCACTCTCTCTCTCTCTCTCTCCCTCTCTCCCCTCCTGGCTTCGCTGTTTAGCGATACTTTGATCAGCAGATTGAGCGATGGAAGAGAGACGCCCCACCAGCCTGCCTGCTGATGCAAGAAGAGGTTTGTCTCCCCCATAACTGACACAGCGGGAGGGGAGGGATGTGAGATAGGGAGGGAGGGAGGGAGGGAGGGAGGGAGGGAGGGAGGGAGGGAGGGAGGGAGGGAGGGAGGGAGGGAGGGAGGGAGGGAGGGAGGGAGGGAGGGAGGGAGGGAGGGAGGGAGGGAGGGAGGGAGGGAGGGAGGGAGGGAGGGAGGGAGGGAGAGAGGACGATGAGGGAGAGTATGAGAGAAAGAGAGAGAAAGCGTGAGAGTGACATTGACGGAGGAAAAAAAAGAGGAACAGAAAGTGGAGGGAGCATGAATTGATATTAGACCCCCCCCCCTCCCCTCCCCGCCCCCCTTCACACTGACTCCAGAATCCTCTCAGATATTTACCCTCTTTGTGTGGGATTCTAAACATTGCCTACAACCATCTATAGCTCTCTAACCAGCACAGGCTACAGTAGTCTGTGTACATCAAAACAGCAACAGATAAAAATACTGTTAAAGCAACACAGGAGGCCAATGATTCTGACCATGTTCAGTCAGTGATGCATGAGTTGCATCACACATCAGGGTGCAGAATTTAGAAATTCAGCATGGGTGTGTGTGCTTGAAGGACAGCTGTTGTTACAACAAGGTTAGACTACACAGGGAAAATAATTCTGGACTGGTTCCTTCCTTAAATCCTCTGTGATACCGTAGCTCCAGCAGATCTATAAACTCTAAAATACAGCTCGTTCACACTGTCAATACCTGTTTCCCTGCTTGTCTTGGGAGGGTATTAACAGATAAGAAAAGGCCCTCGTTTATGGACAAACATGTGCTTGTATGGATTTCCTATGAGATCCATTGTGCTTGTGTTTTAGAAAGTCTAGATCTTATATTAGTGGCTATGAATCAACGGGTCTTTATCGACAGTTGTTGTATTGCCAATGTAACGAAATAAGCTGGTACCAAGCTCTGATGATTTGTGTGACCTGAGTAATGACTTTGTAACTGCAGGATGTCAGAAGTCCTACCGAGATTCCTTCCTTCATCTCTCCAAGACTTCTTCCCCAAAACACTTTGGGATGTTCCAAATTCACTCTCATCTTTTAGCTACTGTCGATATTGCAGTTGTATATTAGGACTGTAATATTTGCAGTGTTGTCACACATTGAGCCCAAGGAAAGTGCAATATAAATCTTTTAAAATTATGATTAAGATGATCCTTTTGAGCATGTAAAAGGTGAATCTTATATTCCTGTACTGTGTTTTTTGTGTTAAAGTTGAGTCAACTAATTGTGGTCAAATAGATGTTTGGTGTCTTCAAGTTAACATAAAAACAGAACACAACACGTTGTAAACGTGCACCTTCAACATCCTTATTTATTCATGAAAAGGTAACTTTAAACAAGCTTTAAAACAGCTGGTGAAAAGGAGATGACTTTTGACAAAGCATGTTTGCACAGTTTACATTTAACATTTAGTCATTTATCAGACATTCTTATCCAGAGAGACTAACAATTTGGGTG
This sequence comes from Neosalanx taihuensis, assembly GCA_030340665.1. Classification (NCBI taxonomy): domain Eukaryota; kingdom Metazoa; phylum Chordata; class Actinopteri; order Osmeriformes; family Salangidae; genus Neosalanx; species Neosalanx taihuensis. Next base: position 7,162,927 of record CM059305.1, read on the forward strand.
AAGAGCCTTGCCCAAGGACACAACATCATGTCGGCACAACCTGGATTCGAACCTGCCACCTTCTGACTACTATCCTGATTCCATAACCGCGCAGCCACCTGACTCCCAAGTAGCCTGTATGCTACACATGACATGACATATAAGCTCTCAGCATCTTTATGAACACTGCATTAGAGTTTCATCCCAGTGTTTTTGATCTGAAATCTAATTAATTCATTAAGTTTGAGTGTTTATTGCAGTGTGTGTATGTGTGTGAGTGTGGGTGTGAGTGTGGGTGTGTGGGTGGGGTTCCAGCTTTGAAGTTGTGTTGTGGAGTCTCAGGAGACCCTGAGGCCTAAGGCTGGACCAGAGCAGCTATAGCATGTTGAAAGGGAGTTAACCCCCCCCCCCCTCCCCTACTCACATCCTACTTACTCTTATCATCCCTTCAGGTCTAACTGCTCACTCTGCTGCCTCGATGAAAATCATGACTGAAATCCCACTAATTACATGAACTCTATCTTAGTATAATATTGATCAGTCACTCTTACTGTGTGAGAAAAAAAAAAACTTTGGACTGACTTGCATACGATTATGAGGAAATGTGAGTCTACCTTCCTGTAACTGGGAGGGGGAGGAAGGGAGGAGGAGGAGGAGAGAGACAGAAAAAGAGAGAGAGAGAAAGACACACACACACACACACAGATCTTGATTACAGTTTGATCAGCTGCAATGCAACAGGACAGCATTGAAGGCCTTGTTCAGATTAATGATCAGAGTAACCTACTCTGATTCTACCCCTTTTTACAATATCCAATGATGAAAAGTCTGTTTCCTATTCGAGAAGAAGCATTATTTCCTTACAAAATATCCATTATTTAGAGCTGACTGATCATATGCATCCTGAACACCAGTCATCTTTTCCAGTAAACATAGGAAGTTGGGCAATATTGAATGGGTGATACCATATTCAGAAACGGAGGTCTGACAGCTTAACTTGGCAGCTCAGACAACTAAACCTAAACCAAATTAACTAGTAACACACAGTTTATACTTGTAATAAATCACACATAGATATTGTTCATGCATTCAGACTAGAATAAAAAACGATACAGGCATCAAATCTTAATGCTTAGCAGACACCCCTACAGCCGCGGTGGTTTGTCCCTCCAGCTGATCGGCCCTGGGCTCGCGGTGCGGCGGTCCGGTGGACTGGACGCGGCAGGATTTTAAGGCTAATTTAATCGTTTAAACAGCAACGGAAGACGTGGGCCTTCCATTCTTGCTCCGTCAACACTTTGAGCCAGAAAAATAATACAGTTGGAGTGTGTTATTAGTTCGTTTTCCGGCTGTAAAGAACCCTCTAGTCCATAAATAGTTAGGCCAGGATCCAGGATGGGTGATGCGGGCAGTGAGCGCCCCAAGCCCCCCTCTATACCGCCGCGCTGTCCGTGTGGATTCTGGGGGTAAGGCGAAACTATGGCTTTGCTAGAAAAAAAAAACTAAAAAAAAAACTAAATAAACACTTTGGACCCGCTCACCAACCAGATGGCTTTAATATGGACGTTTATAAAAGGGTTTTTAAATAGCTCGCGAGCCTGTTTTTCGTGCGCGAGGAGGAGAAGCCGTTGGGGGTTGGGAATGTTGCTAGCTCGCGCTAATGGTAGCTTAGCAACAGTTAGCTACTTAGCACTAGCTATACTATAAACGGTCTTTATATTTACCCAGCTGGTTAAGTTTATGGCAGCTGTATTAGTCAAATAACTAAGTTACCTAATCGCAAACTTAAGTTATTTAGAGTTTATATCCGCTGTTACTGTAGATATTGACTTGGTAGATGGCTAGCTGTTAGCTTCAGCAGGCTAGCTGGTTAGCATTCTAACTCCTCATGACAGCTGACACTCACTGCATGATAAACAGCTTTATTTATCAAATAAAGGGATAATATGGCCCAAATAAAATGATAATATGTCCCATCAGCGGTTGAGAAAGGTGAATTATCTAGATGGCTGTCAGGTCATTTATTGTAAGAAGTGAATTATCTATACAACATCCAGGACATTGATAATATGAATATTACTGACTCATTTTATCTGTTACAAGTTGTAATGGTAAAATAAGCTTCAAGGATAAACCTTAATTCAGTCGTTTCGTTTATGGGTTAGAAATAGTTATCAGATTCGTTGCATCAACATGGCAACGACGATTATCAGGCCTACTAAAAAGACAGGTCATTAAAGGTATTAAAAAAAACATGTTCAATAAAATACTAAGCTTAGGAACACCTTAATACCAGCTGTTTATTATTTATTTGTGTACATCCTTTAATACTTTAGTCTCTCAGCTGTTAAGAGGAGTCATGGTTGGGGGACAGTGTAGACTTATTCAGTTTCAGTACCAGATGCTTCAGAAGGACCTGATCCAACATGGAACATTGCAAACATTTACTGGGACAGTTTCAATGTTTTTCTTGTGTGGACGAATGACGTCAACGACCTCTAACCTCACAAGAATGCTGGTCTGCCTTACCTAAGACACACAGTCAAACCCTGCACGTGTCGTCCCGTCACCCCTCCCCCCCCCCCCACACATGCGCACACACACACACACACACACACACACACACACACACAATCTAGCATGCCTGATCCCTAATAAATGGCTAACTGTAAAGTCAATAGAGTTTTCCTGTCAACATCAACTTAGGCTTTTCGTCCTAACTTGATTCACTGTTTGTAAAAGCAAAACAAGTCGTTACTTTGCCCAAACACATCTAACGTCCCCCTTCTTTTTACCCAAGGACATGTTGTGTTAATGTTGGCCCTGTGTTTTGGATAAAGCCTTGCCTGGCAGTAGGATAGTTACTGTGCTTCTGTATACAGCTGGTTTGTTGTTGCTTCATCTCTCCTGGTTCCTTCCTCTTCATGGTTAACCCATCCCCTTAAGAGAGCTTGTGTTGTTTGTGCAATCGCCCTAAGCTGAATTCAACACAGTAAACATCCACCTCAGGTGGATGGTAGACATCAGGACTGTTAATTATTAATCAATGATGACTCGTGTATGATCATTTGATCATAGATCAGTCAGTTGTTCTCTGTGCTCAGCAGTCACAGTACACTTCTCCATCCTGTCTCTTTACCCTGAGAGATGAACTCAGGTGAACACAGATGGAATCTTCATTATCACTCCTGCCAACTCTCCTAAACCTTAATTGCGGATGACATTTAGCAGGGGATGTCAAATTAATGTGTCCTCCTGCCATGTTTATCTCCCCGGAGAGGAACCTCCTTGATTGCCTTGGAAGTTACAGTAAAGATGGAGGGATGAGAGAGAACTTTAGGAGTCAGGTGGCTGAGCGGTTAGGGAGTCGGGCTAGTAACCAGAAGGTTCCTGGTTAAAACCCAGGCTGTTCCCAACATGACATTTTTGTCCTTGGGCAAGGCACTTCACCCTACTTGCCTCAGGGGGGAATGTCCCTGTACTTGCTGTAAGTCACTCTGGATAAGAGCGTCTGATAAATGGCTGAATGTTAGTTTGGGTGTTGGGTATATTCTAGACTCTTTGGACAGGTTTAATCTGATGGAAGATATGAAGTCAGGGCAGCCTGGACGTGGCTGTGGCTGTGTTGTGCAGAACTAGAGGATACTTCAGACACTGATGCCAGATCTCCCCCCCCCTTATCTTCTCTTGAGTTGTCACTCAAAGCTCTTTCACTGTGGTAACAGAGCCCCAACCGCCAGTCTTTGCCAATCAGGACTGGCTCATTATCTGCAGTGGGCCGGCTTATTAATACCTGCTGCCGTCCGATCCTGCTGTATTTCCTAAATATGCACGATTCATTCTCTACCTCATCCTTCCCCCTCCTTCCCCTTTTCTCTCGCTTCTCTCTTGCTCTCTTCCCCCCTCCCTTCCTGTTGATTAGGCTGTGATTATGATTACCCCTGATTGCCACCTCAGCGACCATGACAAGGAATGATTGTTGTTGTCGCAGCCGTTTTACCTGCAAGTCGTCTTTGTGTCATCCCCCCTCCACCTAAGACGATCCTTCTGCCTTGTATCCGTGGCAACGGCGCTTGCTTTAAGAGAGGGGGGCGGGGAGGAGGGGGGTAGGGGTATTTGAGGGCAGCGGTGGGGAGATGTTAGCTTCTGAAAACATAGGAAGTGAGTGATGATCACCAGCGTGTCACGCTCTGCAGAGGCTGCTGAACACTCATGTTTCAGGAGCCTCACCTGGTCAGGACCTAGGGGCCCCACCAGCCCAGGGGCCCCACCAGCCCAGGGGCCCCACCAGCCCAGGGGCCCCACCAGCCCAGGGGCCCCACCAGCCCAGGGGCCCAACCAGCCCAGGGTCCCAACTAGCCCAAGGGCCCCACTAGCCCAGAGACACAGGTCCATATTTAGCTATAGCATATCCACAGATATTTGATGTTTGACCCTAATCTGGTCAGTCATCCACAGCTCTCATTACTCTTAAATAACCCAACATGACCAGACATGACTATGAACATCCAGGCTGGTTCACAAACAGGCTGCCTGGCTCCGGTCATTCCTTGGCTTGTGTTCAGTAGAGAGCTCTATTCCGAGGTGTCTTGGACGGGCTCTGGGTGGTTTATAGTTTGGGCCTTGGCCTCAGTCAGGATAATGGAGAAGTGGGGGGGGTGTTTCTCTCTTGATGTTCAGGCAGTTAAAGTCAAATAGTCTCACACCAACACGTGTGTGGAAGGCTGATGAAGCTGTTGAAACTTCACAGAGGTTAGAGATAGAGAGATAGCGAGAGAGGGAGGTGGAGGGGGGAGGGAGGGAGGAAGGGTGAAATACATGTTTTAATAACAACCTCTCTTCGTTTTTCCCATTCTCAGGTCCAGTAAAACCATGAATCTGTGCTCTAAATGTTTTGCTGGTAAGTTGTGCGTCCTGATCTCACTAGACTCCATCAGAAACAGAGTTGGTTCTGCTGTGGGTGAGAGTAGCTTTAGCTGCTAAACAGACAAGGAGGGAGAGGGGAGGGATGGAGAGGGAGGGAGAGTGGGGAGGGAGGGAGAGGGATAGTGAGGTACACACCTTACACACTTTATTCCTCCCCAATCCTTCAACATTATTGGACACTCCCGTTGTGTGCTGAGTGCACACACACACACACACACACACACACACACACACACACACTTTTTGTCTTTTCCCCCGCCAGACATTGAGAAGAAACAGCCCGACGAGGACTGTGACCCTGAGCCCGCCTCCAGCTCCAGCAGCAGCCAATCAGACGCTTTCTGTAACGAGAAAAACAGCAGCAGTAGCCAATCCCTGTCGTCGGTGCCCACCAGCTCAGGGGAGCCTTCGTGTGAGGGCTCTGGAGCTACGCCTCTTCCTGCTCAGGAGGGTGAGAGAGAGGCTGCCAGCATCCCACGGCACACACACACACACACACACACACACACACACACACACACACACACACACACACACACACACACACACACACACAGTAAACCATATGGGACAGTATTACCCCTTCTCTGTATCATCCAGTGCAGGTTCATATTCTGTTAGCCTGCAGGCTGTGCTGTTAGCAGGCTGTGCTGTGCTGTTAGCAGGCTGTGCTGTGCTGTTTGCAGGCTGTGCTGTTAGCAGGCTATGTTGTGCTGTTAGCAGGCTGTGCTCTTAGCAGGCTGTGCTGTTAGCAGGCTGTGCTGTGCTGTTTGCAGGCTGTGCTGTTAGCAGGCTGTGCTGTTTGCAGGCTGTGCTTTTAGCAGGCTGTGCTGGGCTGTTTACAGGCTGGTTAGAGGTGAGCTGCTCTGTTGCAGAGGACAGCTGCTATTCTGTGCTGCCTGGCTATATCTGTCCTGACACACTGAAGGTGCAGGACTGGTGTGTGTGTGTGTGTGTGTGTGTGTGTGTGTGTGTGTGTAGCCTCATATTAGATGTATAGAATGAGGCTGCAGCCAGCTCTGACCCTGTTAACACATGGAATGGAGCCCATGCTGTGTTCTCACTGTATATGTCAGAGAACTTCAGTTAACCTCACCCCCCTCCCCCTCTCCTCACCCCCTCCTCCTCTCCTCACCCCTCCCCCTCTATATTCCAGAAGTATCCAGCACAGACACGGCCCTGGGCACCCTCTCCACCCTCTCCACCCCCACCAAGCGACCCTGTGACTCGGGTAAGCATCAGCACCCTGCCTGCTCTCCACCCAGCCCCTGGTGGAGCTCCTCCTGACAGACACCTCTGAGGTGGAGGGACGGAGGGGGGAACTGGGTGTGGAAGCTGTGGGTGTTGGGGGGAGGAGTGGGATGGACAGGTAATTAAGTAGTGGGGCATCCTTAAAGGTGTACACACACACACACACACACACACTACTTAACGGTGTACACACACACACACTACTTAAAGGTGTACACACACACACTCCTTAAAGGTGTACACACACACACTACTTAAAGGTTTACACACACACACACACACAAACACACACGCACACACACACACACACACACAGACACACACAGCTTGAGCTAGGAAGATGAGAGAGGTTATTTACTTGGCCTAGTTCTCAGAGAATTATCAAGCGGAGATCAGAGTGTAGAGTTGAGGTGAGGTTATAGAAGAAATAGATGTGAAAGCGTGCTAGGCAGGAAATGGGAAGCTGTCAGAGATGAGGTCAGAGTTCACGGCAGCCATGTTATCTAGAATGTTCCGCGTTCTGGTTTGTACTGTGGGATGGATTGAGGAGATTTACTGGGGCAACACAACACTCCTCACCTGTACAAACACCTGGGGACCTCCACTGACGTGTGTGTGTGGTGTGTTTGTTGTGTGTGTGTTGTGTTTGTTGTTGTTTGTGTTGTGTGTTTGTTTTTTTTGTGTTGTGTGTGTGTTGTGTGTTTGTTGTGTGTGTGTTGTGTGTTTGTTGTTTTTTGTGTTGTATGTGTTGTGTGTTTGTTGTTTTTTGTGTTGTGTGTTTGTTGTGTGGGTTGTCTGTGCGTGTTTGTTGTGTGTGTCCATCCAGCCTCTGGGTCGGAGAGCGACGCGTCCCCAGAGAAGCGGGCCCGTGTGGGCGAGGGTCCCTCCTCTTCCTCCTCCTCTTCCTCCTCATCGCCCCGTGGCCCCAAGCAGAGGAGTCGAAGACGCTGCCATCGCTGTCAGACCAAGCTGGAGCTGGTGCAGCAGGAGCTGGGGTCCTGCCGCTGTGGTGAGGCACACACACACCACACCACACCACACACACACTACACACACACACACACTACACACTACACACTACACACCACACACACACTACACACACACACTACACCACACCACACACACACTACACACCACACACACACTACACACTACACACCACACACACACTACACACACACACTACACCACACCACATACACACTACACACCACACACACACACATTACACACACACACACACACACACACACCACACACTACACACTACACACACACACACACACACACCACACACTACACACCACACACACACTACACACCACACACACACCACACCACACCACACACACACACACACACTACACACCACACACACCACACACACACACACTACACACACACACACACCACACACTACACACCACACACACACACACACCACACACACACACTACCCACACACCACACACACCACACACACACACCACACACACACACACACACACACACACACACACACACACACACACACACACACCACTCACACACACGCTGGATGGTAATTTACACTGGAGCCAAATCCTCAGAACTCATTGGGTATGTAATTATGTTTAATGGGCAGATTTATTCACAATGGAAATTCACATTTAAATGCCACTGTTACTGGTTAAGTACGTGACACTAAGTTAGTGGTTTTTCCATTTGCTACTCGGCCTTTTGTCTGTTAGCATGTGTCTAGGATCTGCCCTCCCTCACCCCTCACCCCCCCCCATCCCTCTCCCCATACTAACGCACCCTACCCAGGCCTCATCTCACCCCCATCACCCCCCTCCCACACCGTGGGGATAATCGAATGCTGTCGTGCTCAGCACTCAGGAACACTCAGCCTATTAACGGGTCCATTAAGACGTGGCGCTAACGAGGCCCTCTCCTTAACGAGGCCTTCTCCTTAACGAGGTGCCCGGTCTGTTTACACGCGATATTGAGCCGAGGCGCCGGCTGACAGGAGCGAGGAGGGCAGAGATGGACGCCCCCAAACACCAGGGTCACGGCACAGGAAGACGTCTTTGCTGCCATGGTTACAGGGACAGCAGACCCTCTGGTCCCCTGAAAGCACGTCAGGCAGCATAGCGAGCAGCTGGGGGGTGCAGGGTGTGGACATGTTTACCCCCCCCCACCCCACCTGCCGGCTGGTTGAAAGTGATGTAACACTAAAGTCTCTTTCTCGATCTTCTCTCTCGCTTTCGATCTGTCTCTCCCTCCCTCCCTCCCTCTTTATCTCTCTCCCTCCCTCCCTCCCTCCCTCCCTCCCTCCCTCCCTCCCTCCCTCCCTCCCTCCCTCCCTCCCTCCCTCCCTCCCTCCCTCCCTCCCTCCCTCTTTATCTCTCTCCCTCCCTCCCTCCCCCAGGCTATGTGTTCTGCATGCTCCATAGGCTGCCAGAGCAGCACGACTGTCTGTTTGACCACCTGGGCCGCGGGCGCGAGGAGGCCGTCCTGAAGATGGTCAAGCTGGAGAGGAAGGTTGGCCGCTCCTGCCAGCGAATCGGAGAGGAGTGCTCCTGAGCAGGAAGAGAGGAGCACCCACTTTGGACTCCCCTTGGTCCTGGAACCCAACCTTTTAAAACTGCTCTTACCTCAGTACCAGACAAAGAACAGCTACTTGTTGTGCCCTGCATGGGACTTAAAAGTGCGCACCCCCAGCCCCTCCCCCAGCCCCGCCCCCAGCCCCGCCTCCTCCTCCTCATATATTGAGCCCCACCCACCCCCTTACTCAACCTTTTCTTTGTTTTTTGGGATCTGATAGTTGACCCTTGACCTTAGTGCTCCCTGCTAATGTTGTGTTGGGTAACTTTGGTTCTGTGTCATGCAAGACCACACCTCAGTTACACACAGGCTCCTCCCCCCTTCCCAACTACAACCAACCAATCGCTAGTCTGGATTTTCAGCCTTAACTTCTCCCAGAACTCCTCCCCCCTTCTACACACACCACACCTCAGGTCTACTCCCCCCTCCCCTCTACTCCTCCCTCACTACTGAGACGGCGGCCATTTTCCCTGGGGCAGAGAACTTGTGACCTGGTGGGCAACCGATTGGCCCAGGTGGGCTTCTGTCGAGCCACTCAGCCAATCACAGCGTCCCGTCAGGGATTCCATCCTTCAACTCGCTGTTACTATGGAGACGGACACCTTGGAGATTCTCCTTGGCAACGACGTTCATTCTACGGGTGCTGAATGTCAGACGTCAAACTTTTTAGACGACAGGCATGTCAGATATTTAGCTGAGCCTGTAACTGGGGTCCCTGCATGGTAAAAACACACACACACACACTTTTATACTGTATATGGTTCAGCTAATGTGTTTAGATTAGAGCACAAGGTTGGAAGCTAAATCAAGCGGTACACTTTGGACTCTGTTAGAAAACAGCAGAGCGACATTCTTCAGGAGGAAGTTGATGGGAGTTGTAGTCCAGGCTGATTGGGGGTTGTAGTCCAGGTCTTGATAAATAGAATCCATAAAGTCTTAGTTACAAACTTCCATCCCAACGTGTGAATTGTTTTGTGATGCTCTGCCTCTAGTGAATTCTTTCTCTCCATCTATCTATGTCTGTTTGTCTTTCTTTCTCTCTGTCGGTCTCTGTCTCTCCCTCTCTCTCTGTCCCTCCCTCTCTCTCTGTCCCTCCCTCTCTCTCTATCTGTCTCTCTGTCCCTCCCTTTCTCTATGTCTTTCTCCCTACCTCTCCCTCTCTCTCTCCCTCCCCCTCTCTTGCCTGTCAACTCTTCCATCCCTCTCCTTTGATCCATTTACAAACAGTGTGATTCCCCTCTTCATCCACCTTTTATTGCATTAATCCTGTTTTATCTATATTGATCTCTGTCTTTCTCTCTCATATGTTTGAGCTAATGTGGGGTTGGGGAGGCAGGGGAGGCAAGGGAGGTGGGAGAGGGCTCACTGGAGGTGCCCACCTCGCTGGAAGATGGACCCATAGATTGGTCTTTTTTTAGGGACAAGATTTTTGTGGTTGAGCCCCGTGGAAAGGAGAGCATATGGAACAGTGGTGATCCTGTTATCTTAAAGAAATCCTTATTTAACCATTTTTGTGTTTCCGAATTTACTTACACTTTAGCGTTAGAGCTGCGTTTTTAGTTTTAACATTGTAAAAAATATATAATAATAATAATAATAATGGATGAGAATTCTGTAGCATTTGTTTTTCTTGTTTTTTTTTCCCCTTCTGCTCAGTTTCCCCCTGATGGTATTTTTTCCTTTTTGCTGAAAATGAATAAACTGGATTAGACCCTATGAGATGTTCTCCTCTGTGGTGTCTGAAGAGAAGGAGATAAACTGAATGAGGTAATAAAAATACATCAAGTGAGATCTGCAAAATGATGGTGTGGAAGGTTGGATTTAAAGCTGGTTTAGATCAGGGGTTTCCAACCCTGGTCCTCAGGGGCTACTGCAGGAAAACATCTAAACCCTTCAGGACAGTGGCCCCTGAGGACCAGGGTTGGAAACCCCTGGTTAAGGTGCTTGGCTGTGAGTTTCCCTAAGAAGCAGCGGTTTCTCTGAGGCTCTGGGTCATACGGTCATTAAATCCTTACGTTTTGTTTTTTCGACAAACGCGAGCGCAGGTTTGTCTTTCGTTACGTCTACTTGGAGGTGACTGTGTCAGTCGTTTGGCAGCGTATGATTGGCTGTCCTCCGTGTTGGTCTTATCAGTGTTTTATGGTCGTGTAAATAGTTTACTGTTCTACACAGACGTCCCCCACAGCTTCTGGTACAGTGAAGCCTAGTGTTCCTGCATGTTTCAAAGGTGTTTTTATTTTGAATTCTCCAATATGGTGATGGATATTAGATTTCAGAAACACTGCTCTGTAGCAATCCATCCTCACCCACTAATTAGTGTTTTGAGGAGAGGAAAACATATGTATGATCAAACAGCATGTTGGAACAGGGGCCAAGTTTGGCCAGCAGCCAGCACAGGCTGGAAGCTGTGGAGATGCATCTGGATAGTGGTGGACACACACATACCTACACATGCTTACACACACCTATACTCACACACACACACACACACACATACACTTACCAATACCCTCTCACACCTATACCCACTCACACATACATACACACTTACCCACTGAAACACACAGTTACACACAGTGTTGGTGAATGAGGTCCATTTTGAAATCAAAGATCATTAGTATTTTCTCAGACAATAATCTGAGTGGATGTCAAGTAGTAGCCATGGATACACACACACACACACACACTTGGAATGGATCAGGACGGGGTATGTCTACTCGGAGAAGGGATCTTCCATTTCTGTGGGCGAGGGATTTGAGCAAGCTGTTAGGAGTGGAAGATAATTAGTTTACATCACAACAAACAAGACAAGCTTGTTACTGATGCACATGTAATCCATACCCACAGATCCAGGGGCCTCCTGTTAAGTGTTCAACGCCTCACATACCAATTACACCCTAATGGGACAAGTCACTTCCATATTTATTCCCACTGACTCTGTGTGTGTGTGTGTGTGTGTGTGTGTGTATGTGTGTGTGGGTGCGCTACTTATGTATCAGATGACTTGATAGGTGCCTGCCCCTCATCCGCTCTGTATATGTAATGTAATAAGATGGCATACATCCCAGCACTGTGTAATCAGTGCGCTGTTAGTCATTAGATTTAGCAACAATTATCTTAAGATTGTCTGCAATTACATTTTACACATCAGTGGAGGGGTTGGGGGAAGGAGGAAGGGGGGGGGAGTGGTGGACCTCAGTTATACAACCCCTGTTCCCCACTGTGTCACACATATTGAGCTTGAAATTACTTAAATTTGGTCTTAATCAATGTTGACTGTGCCAGTATTAGTGTATTCACGATTAGACGATGTGTAACATTAACTGTAAGAAACTGAAATACATCCATATGTAATTAACTTAACTCTCAAAATGTATATTGTTTTGTGCAGCCTACAACTAGCCTGGCCTATCCTATTTTGCTATACCCGGTGTCATTGTAGTTTTGTGAATATTTTGGTTTGAATCGTGTCAAAAAGAAGCTAAAATTGCTCAATTTCCCTTCCCTGACTTTAAGTTCAAGCTATTTTAACCGCTTCTCCGACTGAGCATGACTCAAACATTTGCTCAAATGTAATTTGACAAAATACACAATCCATTTCCAGATGCTTTGCAGTTGAGTATTGAAGATACTAGATAGGATCTCCAGACATCTGAGACAATGCTAAAACACATTTAAAGCGCTTTCATAGATCGAAAAAAGAAATGCGATCTCCGAAATGATTCATGAGTAGCAGGGTTGGTTGGGCTGTGATGTGATTCTGCAGTGAGCTCAACCTTATAGAATCCGTTTACTGTATGTGATCAAAGCAGAGATCTGACCGGCAATGCAATTGACACCTCTGAGATGATACAGGGTGACCACAAGGTGATTCACTGTCTTCATATGGGTTTCTCTTCACAGAAAGTCCAGTCAGAGTCAATGAGCAAACCGTCCTAACCTCCCCCTATCCGTTCCACACAGGACAGATAAGGCTTTGTCAGGATTTAATCACATTTTAGAGCGGAGGAAACTGTCGTCTCAGAGTCCCGGGGTTCCCAGAACACCTATTATTATCATTGATTCTCACTCCTGACCTTTCGGAATAAGCTGACAAAACAGTTCTGGTGTTCGTCTTTCGAAAAGCTCGGAGATGAACCACTAAAACGGATGAATATTTGATGAAGCGCTAGATGAATACCAGATTGTGTTCCTGTGGAGAGTTGAGAAAAAGAGAGTTAAAGGAGAGAGAGAGAGAGTTGGGGAATGGAGAAAGAGGAGGTGTATTATTTCAGTCCATGGTAATGTGGGCAAGAGGTCTATTTGATTCGGTGACCTTGACGGTCCTGAGGTGGTCAGGGCTGATGCCACGGGAGGAAACAGAGCTTGTTCTTGATGCGGAATGACTAATGGATGGAACAGACTGAGATATCTGCGGTCTGTACTTTCAGAGTGATGAAATGTAGACCTACTCTGACCAGTTCTCTTCAATCCTTCTTCTCAGGACCCCCCACTCCCCTGCATGTTCTAGAACAGTGGTCCTCAACCCTGGTCCTCAATGCCCACCTGTCCTGCATGTTTTAGATGTTTCCCTGCTCCAAAACACCTGATTCGAATGAATGGGTCATTATCAGGCTTCTGCTGCACTTCACAATGACCCTTTTATTTGAATCGTGTGTGTTGGAGCAGGGAAACATCTCCTACAGGCCAGTGGGATCTGAAGACCAGGATTTCAAAAGAATCTGGTCTAGAAACCAGCAGACCCATTATCAACAAATTAGTTAGACAAATAGTTATTCTTTGGCAAATGATCCCTTTCTTTTACCCCTTTTATCACTTTTTTCCCTCTGGTTGTAACCCTGTTCTGGGGGGTTTGACTAGACCATTCATGAACCAAAAGCTGGGAAAAAGGATTGTGTGTGTGTGTTTCAATGTGTGTGTGTATGTGTGTGTAAGTACTCTTAAACCAGCTCCTGCCCCCCCCCCCCCCCCCCCCCCCATGTCTTGTCAATGCTTTTGAACTGTTACAACAAACTATGTTTCTTCCAAACCGTAAAAATATAACCGTATTGTCCTTTACAAAACTGCACACTGATGTAATGACTGTGTTAGACTGCTGTCTGCTAGACTTCTGCCAGTATCGATTGCTCTGTCTCGCTCTCTTAACTCAAGCCAGAGCGGAACAGTCTGTTTGCTCCAGATCATTTTTCTTTTTTCTCCCTCCCTCTCTCTCCCTCTGTCTCCTCTCCTTCCTTCCCTCCCTCTCTCTTTCTAGTTCTCTCTCTCTCCCTCTCTCTCTGTCTCTCTTTTTAGCTCTCTCTTTCCATGATTCTTCATCACACACACACTACACACACACACACGCAAACACACACACACACGCTCTGTGTATCTCTCACGCTCTCTTTCTCTCTCCTAACAGGGGATTGGTCCTGTCTGGTGCTTGGTGAGCATCCAGGCCTTAGTGTGGGTAAGAGAGGGCAGAACAGCTGGGTCATAAGAGGGAGGGAGGGAGGGAGGGAGGGAGGGAGGGAGGGAGGGAGGGAGGGAGGGAGGGAGGGAGGGAGGGAGGGAAGATGGGAGGGAAGATGGGAGGGAGGGCGGGCAGGCAACCAGAGCATGGCAGGCAGGCTGTCAGAGAACACAATCGTTTACCTCTCGTTTCCAAACCACCATGCTGGCTCTCAACACCCCCGTAGACTTGCAGTGTGACTTCCTCTTTCTCAGGGGGGACTGTGGCCCCTCCTTGTGGCCCCCTGTTAAGTGTATGATCTGTTTAATTTTTTATTCAACATGGGTAATAGCAGGCTACAAGTGGCCTTTTCTAGCACCAACCTCCACCCAGCCTAGTGGAACCTTTTAGCATGTCTGAAGCTTCGCCTCCCAAAGCAGATCAACTTTAAGCTGCATCTTGTCAAACATTGATGTTCTGGTCTCTCTCTCTCTCTCGCGCGCGCGCACGCACGCGGAGATGCGAAGGTGCTTGACTGTGATGGAAGAGGCCCACGCACACATCGCGCCCACCCAGTAAAGTACTCTTCATCCATCGCGGTGAGGATGAGGTGGGATTCTAACAGGTGGGCTATACGGGAGAGTAGCGCGGGTTTATCCTCTTACCTTTTCAATTAACGCCCACGCAAGGAACAAGTTGTCAGACCATGTAGCTTATCTTCCCCGGTGAGCACGAGCGCATCTGTATCTGTCAGCATTAAATGCTGGTGAGCGCGTGGCTCAGACACCGTGGAAGTTTGTTAACGTTTGTTTGTCTGCTGCTTCTCGTGAGATTTTACACCGGTAAATATTTTGTATTTTGTTGTTGTTTTGTTCGCATTTCTAAAAAGGTCAAGATAGAAACATAAGTCCTTAACTCTCGCACTGTCCAGCCTAGTCTAACTGCTAATTGCTGTAATCTTATCCATCAGACATCTCATCCCTGATTGGTTGGATTGAAAATAACCTTTACATTGGGGAATTGGAGTGTTTGATGTTTCTGTTGTACTTACCTGTCTAACTTAACGTAGCACCACTGCCACGTAGTCATAGCAATGGACAGTTGCCATGAACTATGTTGATAACTGATGTTCTGTCTGTGTGTGTGTGTGTGTGTGTGTGTTTAGAGCTCCAGATCTAAGCAGCACAGTTGGAATGCTAGGGAGTTGGATGAGCGTTTCCTTGGAGACGGAGACATGGATATACAGACTGTATTACTACCTGCTGGTGTGTGTCAACCAAAACACACACACACACACACACACACACAAACACACACACACACACACACACACACACACACACACACACACACACACACACACACACACACACACACACACAGGCACGTACCACATAGAAACGCACATGCACACCACACACACACACCCATACACACACACACGCTGGTCACCATGGGGACTGCATTGTCTGCTCTCGGGGACAAAAGAAGGTTCTTGAACCAGGAGAACCCCTGCTAGATAGGGTTTGTTCCATACAAAGATCTACTCTTTACTGTCCAGTCATGTGTGTGTGTGTGTGTGTGTGTGTGTGTGTGTGTGTGAGGACGACACATAACCACGGCAACCGAAGAAAGGAGACAGGAAGAGTTGAAGGTTCGATGATCGAAGCACAAAGAAAGCTCTCATGAAGAGAATGACCTCTCATGGAGAACTGAACTCAGCTAGAGAGAGGTATGAGTTATGTATATATGAGACCTTAGACACACACATAATAATAATATGATTAGTAGTTTTTTTTTTACTAAGGAACACCAGACACATTATGTGTACAGTACTAATGGGACTTGATAGTGAATCTGAGTCTGTATCTAAGAATAGATAGATGGTCCTTTGCTTCTGTCTTTTCTCTTTTTTTTTTACACCTTGCTCTCTCGCTCTGCTGCCTGCTAAGTAGGACATGACAGATAATATCATTATAATGTTTCACCTTGCTTGACAACAAGCTGTTGGGATGTAACTGCAATATCCAGTCAAATACTTGACCTACCCAAGGATAAAACCCGACACCCACCCACACACACACACACACACAGATTAATCCACAATATCTGATAGGCACGTACAAGATTCCAAATTACCCCCCACACCATGCTTGCTCTTATCAGAAAGCTTGTTTCCACAAAGAAACATGATAGATTATATGGATTATCTGCATGGATTATCAGCCTCTATGGGATTACAGAGATTCACACGGAGAAAGGTGACTGGAGGCCGCATTGTCTGGGGCGCCTTGAGATCCGGCAGGATGTGACCCCCAGTGACCTTCCTGAAGGCACTCCTCAGACGAAACTATACCCAGGAAGGTGAGCCTGTAAGTGGGATCACTACTCTATCACGCCTCCCATCGATCCTCCAAACACACGAGGCTCATGGAGCCTCGTGATTGGCCTTGCAAATTGGCTAATGCCGGATTGAAGGCTTCTGGTTGGCCGATTGATTATCACGTTAGAGCTAAGATCACTTTTGGGTGAGGAAGTCACTGATTGCTGTTGCTGGCTGCTTCGATAAGTCTGTGTTTCCTACTTCCTGAAGATGTGATGCTCTTGGCGTACAGGAAGTGAATGTATCTCTTTGAAGGAAGCTGATTTCTGGTTCTTGTTGATGACACGTTTATTGATGACCATATTTAGTGTACAGTTTTGTCATTAATGGTCACAATACAGTCCATTCTCCCTGGCGGAGAGAGAGTCATTGCTTAAGTCACAACAAGAGCTGCTGCTCTGATGAAAGACCTAGAACCTGGCAACACAGCCTTATCTTAAGAGGAATGTTCATTTAGAGAAAATTGCTTATTTATACAGAATTCAACTGAATTAATTTCCACTAAATTAGTCTAAATTGGGTCCAGGCAGGCAGATCCTAGCAGAAGGATCTCAGTGGTGAGACTGTGAGGAGATCCAGGCTTTCAAACCTCTGAGCACTAGAATACAGCACTGCCCCAAAACTAACTGCTTTTTTCATCAAGACTTGTAATTATCATATTTTCCATCCTCTGAGAACGATGGTGTCAAATGCTGAAGGCCTTTTTTAAGGTTACGTTTGAGTTGAGACATCATTTGGGGGTTTTAAGTGGAAGTGGTAGTTATTCCTCAGAGGATATTCTGAGAAACTACCCTACATACTAAAACCATGATGGCTCTGTTGAGCTCTGAAACACAACAAACTCTTCATAAATACCCTGAACACCATCCTAAAATCCCTCCTTCATCTAGGATCTAGGATCCCTCCTACATCCTAAAATCCCTCCTTCATCTAGGATCTAGGATCCCTCCTACATCCTAAAATCCCTCCTTCATCT
The DNA here is from genome assembly GCA_030340665.1 of Neosalanx taihuensis. Lineage (NCBI taxonomy): Eukaryota > Metazoa > Chordata > Actinopteri > Osmeriformes > Salangidae > Neosalanx > Neosalanx taihuensis. The sequence goes on from CM059305.1 coordinate 7,180,462, forward strand.
AGGATCTAGGATCCCTCCTACATCCTAAAATCCCTCCTAACCCACACACTGACTTTAGATGAATGGTGCAGACTTCAACTTTCGATTTAACCTGTGGCAGTACCGTCTAAATTTACAACATAATCATTTATAAGCGTGATGATCAATTTGTTTTTTTAACAGTCCTCTGCATGGGCTGGCATGTGTTGTGTTTCATAGGGACAATTTAAATGATGATCACCGTGCTATCAGGGTTTGATGGTGAGGCAGATTCCAATTCCAATGCAATTTGCTTGTGGTGTTGATGAACAGATAAAAGCCTTCTGTATTGCCTATGTTTTCTCTGGGATAATGGATCTCTGCAGTGTGCAGTTTTATACGAATGTTCCTGTCAAAAGCTGTTACAGGACCACGAGTGAGGTCACTTCCTGTTGCTGTGACTTGTACGACTTGATTTTCTGGTGCAAAACTACAGTTCGATCAAATCCTGTAGTCTTCTGATTTTTCTTTATACTTTGAGTTTTTTTTACTGTCGTACTGTGTCAGCACAAAAACTACGGGATGTTTTAATCCAACAAGTGTGGAGGTTTGTCTGGAAATAGAGATGACACTGCCGAGATGATTTGACACCTGAAAATGTGCTTCACCCAGGTTCAGGGAGTAATGTAACACACCCCCCAACCCCCATCTTTACACACCGCAGTCCCCCAGCCTCTCTGGTACCCTGTCTGGGGCCCACAGCCCCAGCTACCCCTCTCCTCCTCAATCCTCCTGAATCTTCCTGATACAAGGGAGACAGATGGAACAATTAAGTTAGAATTTTGTTTTTTCTTCTGTGAAGTAGCTTTGTAGAACGGTCAGGAGGTGGTGGATGTGTTAAGTGGTCTCGCGTCACACGGTGATAGATATTCCAATCCACTCAATGCTAATAAGACAATATAGCCCACAGAAAGGCGATGTAGATAGGCTAGCTAAGGTCTTACACCTGAGTGGGCGTAATTGGTGCTCCAGGCGATCTGTTTGGTAATTGACTGCCTTGGAAGGTATTGAGAGGATGCCATTGGCTTGACTACCACCAATTGGGTCAATTTGTCACAACAAATAGGTCTCCACTGGCAACTTCCCAGATATACAGGAGCCGCAGACCCCCTGCTGTGCTTGACCACAGCAGCAGACTTAAGCTGCTTCCTGGAACGTTGTTTTCAAATCAGATCCCCTCGTTCTGTGGAAATGTTCTTGCCGACCGCGCTAGAAGGCTGACTTGGATAACGAGCGTGCAAGCTGTTTATGCAGGATGACTGAATCAGGTGTCGCTGGAGGATTGAGGGGCTTTCTGACGGGTGGCTGGCCGCCTGGTTGACTGGCTGACTCTGGAAGGCGGGTGCCTGCCTCATTTGAATAATCCGTGTGGTTCTCATTGCCATGCAGAGGGGCCGCGGACCCTGGACATGCCAGAGAACACCTCTAATCCTCCAGGGTCGTGCTCCCTTATTTACTGCCTTGCTCCAGCCCAGCCCAGCAGGTAATGAGCCAGGCAGGGCCTACAGGAAGACACAGACAGGAGCCCTAATGGAAATGAAGTGAAGCGACCAAGGAGGCAGGGGAGAGAAGGGGGGAGAGGAGAGGGGAGAGGGCAGGGGAGGGGAGAGGGGGGAGGCAAGGGAGGGGAGACGGGGGAGAGGAGGGGAGAGGGCATGGGAGGGGGCAGGGGAGGGGACAGGGGAGGGGAGAGGGGAGAGGGCAGGGGAGGGGAGCTAGATGACGTAGGATGCAACACAGGGAGGGGGCTGGGGTTGGGTTGTTAGGGTGGGTCTGGCTGAGTGGCCGGTCCAATCAGACTTCAGGCAGAGAAAAGGAAGAGGGTGCTGATGGCTGATAGGAAAACAGGAAGAAAGGAAGCAGATAGGAGGGCTGATTATATAGGTCTTTAGAGACGCATGCCTCTTTCAGCAACAGTGTTTGAGATTTGGGTTCTGCTCAGTAGGCTGTGGTTTATGGTTCGGTGTGTGTTTGTGTGTGTGGGTGAGATCATGCACCTCCACACACCTCCTCACACCTCCTCACACCTCCTCATACCTCCTCACACCTCCACACACCTCCTCACACCTCCTCACACCTCCTCACACCTCCTCATACCTCCTCACACCTCCTCACACCTCCTCACACCTCCTCATACCTCCTCACACCTCCTCATACCTCCTCACACCTCCTCACACCTCCTCACACCTCCACACACCTCCACACACCTCCTCACACCTCCTCACACCTCCTCACACCTCCTCACACCTCACACCTCCTCACACCTCCTCACACCTCCTCATACCTCCTCACACCTCCTCACACCTCCTCACACCACCTACATCAGCTGCGGGTTGGAGGAGAGGGAGAAAAGGCCAGACAAACAAGGTTTTCTCTGCTGCTGGTGATTATGGATTTGGAAAAAATTGGGTCTTTTCTTTCTATTGCAAATTGGAGCCAGTTAGTAAAGATGCCTCTAATTTAGTGAGAAGCTCATTGTGAGCAGATCAAGCTGAGCCTTGAGGAGACGCTCAAGTAACGACAGCCCTGCACCCGGGTCGACATCCCCCTCAGATGACAACCCTCTGATATTAACAAGGCAGTGGGCAGGGGGGGATTCAGCTCACCTTATTACAGTCAGGGGGTGGGGGGGGTGGTGGGGGTGGGGGGGGGGGGGGAATGCGTCACGCCGTTGGAATCTTCCGGAACACAGGCCGAGGAGAGGGAGAGCTGTGTGCACAGGTGGGATCTGAGCCTGCCTCTGTTTCTCCCTCCTCTCCTCTGTGTCCTTGCCATCGATTGGAGTCTATTCAGTGTCCCTGGGATCCTCCCCCTCCCCCCCCCCCCTCCACCACCCCCCCCCCACCCCCCCCCCCTTCCCGCCTGCTCCCAAACTCTTATCAGCAAGGCCTCCGTAATGAGAATCAGTGTTGTTTTAAACATGAAATGGAGGACCCCGGCGGGAAGGAATCAATAAGGGCCATTACCGCCCCCTCTAATGATGCGGCTCTCCTCTCCACACACCCTCTTGTCTCAGCCCATTTCTCCGTATCCGATATTGGATGCGAGGAGGTTATGAATTATCGAATCCCAAGGGCATGCCGCCGAGCCGCCAATTACCCGGTGAAAAATGGCTCCTGTGAGGCGGGCGGTTGGGTGGGTGTGCAGGGGGGGAAGGGGGGTGAGGTGAGGGGGGGGGGGGGTGAGGTGGCTCAGCTGGTGTCAGACACGAGCGTGCACGTGTTTGTGCGATGCCAGGTCTGGCGTTGGTGCACACCGCAGAGGTGTGAACACACACAGACACATTTCAGACACACACACACACACGCATCAGATACTCTTGTCATCGATCCGTCCCTGTCACGGTTCTGACAGAGAGGCTGCTCACCTCGTGAACTCAGCCTCGCACAGAAGCGGACCGTCGAGGGTCCGAGCGTCTCCTCAGACCCTCTGTGTTTCAGGTGGACGTGATGAACATGAACCTGAAGAGTCAGAGTGATTCTTCATCTGTACAGAGACACGCTAGACAATAAGACACAGGAACCCCTATTATCAGATTACACCCCTGATATGATGCAGTCCTACCCTCTGCTCCTCTCTCTCTCTCTCTGTCTCTCTCTGTCTCTCTCTCTGTGTCTCTCTGTCTCCCTCTCTCTCCCTCTGTCGTTAGATGTGGAGAGAGTCGGCCGTCTCACTGACCCTGATAGAGCTACGTTGATTGGAGCGCATCAACAGGCAAATGGGATCGGAAACCTTCACCAAATGCCTGGCCTCGAATGAGGTTGAGGAAGAGGTGGGGTCCTTCTGGTAGGTCTCTCTATAGGCGCTGAAGAACAAACCCCCTTGCTGTTTACTGGTCCCAGCAGGCAGATACCCACAATCCCTTGGGGCCTAGTAGTGTGAAACCAGTTCATTTAGAAGCAGTTTGTGTGCGTACGCTGGGACCCATGCAGGGATTTATACACTACACTAAGCTGCTGTGATGCTTGCTTGGCAAGATGAACCAGACCCACTGGCAGCAAGCCAAACTGAGGAGCCTGCTAAAGAGAGAGGAAGAGGAGGGAAGAGGGAGAGAGAAAGAGAGAGAGGGGGAGGGAAGAGGAAGGGAGAAATTAGAAAGAAAAAATGTATCTCTTTAAATGATCTTATTAGTCCCACAGTAGGGAGAGAGAGAGAGAGAGAGAGAGGGGAGAAAGACAGAGAGAGAGAATGAGCTTTGGGAGTTAAGAGTTTGTAAAGCCCCATGTTTTTGGATAAGGAAAACTAGACTTGATGGAAGACAAGTAAATAAATATGGCCGGGTGAGAACGTTTGCTACTTATCGGTTTCGATTGACAGTGTCGTTAAAAATAAATAAACAATTTTTTTTTTTTTTTACAAATGAGTCTAAAAACATTTGGACATATAATAATCAGGGTTAATAAAGTCAGAATCAGACTTTAAATCAGACGTTAAACAAGCGTAAACGCGCCCTCCAGTGGCTACGTCAGGTATTGAAATGAGAAAAGGAGAGTAGAAACCCTGATGGAAAGAGGGGAGGTTTGTGTGTGTGTATGTGTGTATGTGTAGGAGAAGTGGTCATGGTACAGCGTGGAGGTTATTCTCTCTATTTTATGCCTTTCTGTGTCTAGTGGGGCTAATTAGTCCGCTGGGAATAATACAGTGTGCTGGTCCGCTTTGCTTTAACTTTATTATTTTTTTCTTTCGAGCTGCTCTGCTTTAATTGGCTTTTCTCCACCTGTATAATCACAAACCTGCCTCCTTCCAGATTCGAGCAAAATTCCTGAACAAAACGATTAGACCCACATGCATCAGACACGAAGGGCAACTTTAACTGCATGATTCTCAGCGGCGAGGGAGGAGAGAAATAGAGAGGGAGAGAGGGAGATGGGGAAGAGAGAGAGAGAGGGAAAGAGAGGGAGAGAGAGAGGGAGAGGGGAGAAATATATATAGAGAGAAGGATAGAGAGGGAGAGGAGAGAGAGGGGGGGGAGAGAGACAGAGAGAGAGAAAGAGAGGGAGGGGGAGAGAGAGAGACAGAGAGAGAGAGAGAGAGAGAGAGAGGGAGGGGAGAGAGAGAGAGAGACAGAGAGAGAGAGAGAGAGAGGGAGGGGAGAGAGAGAGAGAGAGAGAGGGGGGGAAAGAGAGAGAGAGAGAGAGAGAGAGAGAGAGAGAGAGAGAGAGACAGGGATAATCCAGGGTACTGTGAGAGTCATTTGACAACCTGTTCTGTGAGTGGAGCTCATCTCAGCTCGCGCTTCTCTCTCTCTTAACGGAGCTCGCGCAGTTTCTCATTCTGCTCACACTTCCCAGTTGGCACGAGGCACTCCGCAGACGCGCGAGGAGGACAGCCCTGCTGATAGAGAGCAGGACTAGTTTTATTATTTGACCAGAGCTTCTTACCAAAAGGAAAACAAGCAAACTCAATGTTTCTTTCCCGAGGTCAGAATAAAGGAGAAGAAGTGAATCTATTGTAACCCGCCAGGATAGAGACACGGACTGTGATCTGCTGTGGACTCTGGCTTTGTGGAGACAGTGAGCAGGCAACCCAAATATATCCGATAGACTGGAACAGTGTGTGAAAAGTTAATGGGGATTCTTTTTTTTGCAGACGTCGTAACCTAACCCAGAAATCATATGAGATTTTTAAAAATCGGATATATATAGAGTGCAGGATATAAGCAAGTTCTGGACCCATCAGGTTTGCGTGATAACCAAAGCCTGGAGACAGACTCATCACAGCCAGGGAGGCTGGGAGGCTGGGAGGACCAGCTGTAGCCCGCTGACAGGACTGCACTGCCGGAGGAAGGTAGGGAAGTGATGCAACTTTACTGATCCAAAGGTGGAATGCACGGAACGTTGGAACGAATGGAACGTTTGAACGAATGGAACGTTTCTAACCCATGTTTTTAAAACACCTGTGCCCGTGCATGCCTATAGCCCACGCGCAGCCTATGTCCAGTGACATATGTAAATGCAGTTTGATGTCACGTTAAGGTTACAGAGGCTGTTAAAGCAGGTCGATTCAGACTTAATGATCATAAAGTAGAAGGTGCCAAACAACGCGTAACTTTTATTTTCTTGCTACCAAATTAGCCAATTATATTATTCCTAAAGCTCATATACTTATAGGTTACATTTAAAACTAGAATACATGTTTACTGATAGTTCATGAAGGTTCGCTCGCATGTGAAGTGGCACAGGCACGAGGACAGCCTCGCGGAGAGGTTGACACGCGCTCAGTAAAGTGGAAGTCTGCAGCTCGTGCTGAGCTGGTGCTGAATTCCACATTTGAGCTTTTCAGGCACGATAACCTAAATGACACATTTTAGGAATATTCAGAGAGTTTAGCGACAACGTGCCTATAATCACTTTAAATCAATTATTTGTAAATTCAACATATTAAACTGTGGTCCGTCTCTGCAATATCACGTTGATGATAATGATTATTATTATATTATTATTTTTTTACCACGCACAATTAAATAGTTTATTAACCTACAAAGCCAGCAATAACAAGGCAGTGTGATGTGAAATCGGTCTTGATTAAGATAGATACAAATTTCGGTAAGAAAGGGGGAGTGATGAAATAATGGACTGCTTGAGGGAGTTTGAGCATGGCTTCATTTCCCCACACCTGACCCTTCTGCCTGAAGAGCTGCTCTTATGCATGACGGTTATCACATTTTACAAAATCAACTTTAGAGCAATGAATACAAAAATAAAATACTAACTATCAATCATGAAAGTAATTCTGCGCTCGTTTACTCCGTTAATCCACATTAAGTTTTGTATTGTCTGTAACCCGCGTGCAGTAATGCATGAATTAATGCAGTCGTTTAGTTAACATGATTTTCTATCTGAATAAAAACATCTTAACCTCGCTCCATGATTATCCCACGCGAGTCCCACGCGACACAATCTGCTGCTGAGTTATATAGCTCGTGCAGGTCCCAGGTCATGTTGGTGTCTGTTTGGGTTCCTCTCGTCTCTCTCCTCCTATATATTATCTGAACTTTCTCCCTGCAAATCTCGAGTGTAACACCCCCCTCACGCGCTCTCTTTCTCTCTGCAGGTTATGAAGGATCTGCACTGAAGATGGAACTTTTCTGGATTTTGTTATTTTCTATCAGCTATCCATCCTCGCGAGGGCAGGGCGTGTACGGTAAGAAGTCTGCTGTTTGCTGTGTAAATGTGCGCGTGCGCGCGCGTGTGTGTGTTTGCTTGAAGAGATGCCTCAGATTGACCAGCGCGTGGGCCTGTTAGTCTGCTGAACTATGTGTGCATGCAGACCTCACCAGACACCAAAAATCTCCAAATGACTTTACATTAGTCTAAATGCTATTTATTATTCCTCAGGGATACTGTTGACATAACAAAATTTAGAATAACGACTTTCATCCACCGTGTCCATGTTCAGTGTTTTTAATAATTCCGTGGCAGGATGAAGCTCTCTCTGCTTATTAAGTCCATTCAGCCTGAGAGAGCAGAGAGCTTGAGGCAGATTCTAACATTGTATAATGAACCTCCTGAAACCTGCATGGGCATCGCTGCTTATAGCCGTGTGTGCCCACGGTGCTGCCTGTCACACCGAATAACAGTTACACCGCCTGCACGAGCAGCACCGGGGGTCCGGTGAGCAGGGGAGCTGGTGAGGATCATAGTGGGAGGTCAGCCACACCTGCATCATATGGGGGTTGTCACTTTGGAACTGGACCGTTTAATTATTATTATTATTATTATTTTTACAAACTATAGGCCTAAACATATTCATTCCCCAAAATTATATATATATATATATTGTGGTTTAGGCATAACATAAATAAATCTCCATTAAAAAAGTGAACCGAGTCATTTGAGGGATGGCCGTGCTTGTAAAGTACAGTTTCCCTCACTTTGATATTCCTCAGATGCTCTGTGGGGGTTCAGTGAGACACAATCTAACACCCTTCATCACCCTTCATCATCCTGAGGAAGAGGAATCCTAGAGAGGTTACTGATCATGCGCAAGTTCAGGCCTCCCCATCACGTTCCCTTTGTGAACTCAATGACTTCTGTCAAAACAATCACTCCAGTCTGGAACTGGAAACTTTCAGAGGCCAAACTTAACACACATAGATTCTAGAATGTTCATTACAAAAAAAAAAAAAGTTCTATAGGCTCACACACAATTCTGTAGGAACGTCGCCTTAATCAGAATGCGATACCATTCAGAAGCAGAAACACTGCAGAATGTTCCAGAAACAGTCGTCCCTGAGTTAATAGTTCCCTCGTGAGGTAGCAGCTATAAAACATTTAGATCGTCTGTTACCTGGAGATAACACCTATTAAAGCAGTTGTGCGTATTTGGTCTGCTATAGTTGATTAGCGGTGGTACTGAAAACCCCTGCAGCCTAATTCAGCTCTATGTATGGGGGTCAACAGAGAGAGAGAGACATTAACTACCTTGTTGCATATGTGGCGTAGTGTAATACATGACCTAATTAATAATAGGAACGTTATGAAGATGATATCCTGGTTATAAATGACTGTAAACAAACTAGATGCGTCTCACTGCTGGCTCTGCTGAATCTGGACCGCAGGTGTGAGACCGTAAATGACGCAACAACACCGAGAAATAACTGAGCATGAGCCAAAACACGTTGGCACGGATCTTCGAGCCCGGGCCTGTGTTTTTTTTTAATGACTAAACCATCGCCATCGGAATTTCTCACTTGACGCGGGAGCAGATGCGACCTTGTGTCTGCTGGGATCAGAACGGTGACACGTGGACTGTGCGGTTATCATGGAACCGATTCGGATTCGGCCCCGTTATTCGTTGTCCTGCACGAGAGAGAGGGAGGAGGGGGATCCGTTTAAGCGGTGTTGTTGCTTTCAGACCCTGATAGCCACTGCTTACTTCATTGGGTGGTTTGGTACCCGTACTTAAATGGTGTTGTGTGTCAGATGTCCATTGTGTGAGCGATTGTCGCTGACTGATAAGAAAAGGAGAATTGGTAGTTTTCTATTTGAAAAGAAACCAAACAAGTTATAATGGCCAGTGTTCAAAACACGTTAAACTTGCGTCATTTCATTTAGTCCCGCGGTTAAACCCAGGTGACGGAGTCTCATGTGTCCTAACTCTTTATCGCCTCATAGCAGAACATGTTGTGTGTCTCTTTCATGTCTTTGTACACTCAGTTAAGTTTGGATGCTGAATATTGCCCTTTTTAAATAAGCATTCATAATTCATTTGTTGCTGTGAGGCAGAAGAGAACGAGGGGAGTGAAAAACTGGAGATAGAAAACCAGCAAGAGGGGACAAACTCATCCCAGCTACCTTCCTGCCGTTTAGCTCCAGTTTCCCTTATTCTCTCTCTCTCTCTCTCTCTCTCTCTCTCTCCCTCCCTCTCCTCCACCCTCACACACACACACACACAGTATGTGGGTCTGTACTCTTAAAGGATATGGGAGGCCTATTCTTGGCCTCTCACCAGTCAATGTCAGAGATATTGTTGACTGACCTTTATCCCTCCTTTATGCCTTTAATTAAAGTCTTTGGAACTTAATTAGACGGCGGCGGCCGGGGTTTTCTGACGAACACGGCGCCCGGCATACATGGACTTACTTCCTGTTAATTAAGAATGGCGCTAGAACCCCTTTTCCAGCACGTGTCACTTCCCCTCTCAGTCCGCCACAACTTCCTTTGATAGGCGAACTGTGAAAAGAAGTATTATCCCTAAAGGGGTTCTGTGTCTAAGGCTAGCCAGGCCAGGCAGAGAGACGGCCTATCGAGAGGCAGAGAGACGGCTTATAGAGGGCCAGAGAGACCAGAGAGCCAGGCTATACAGGGCTAGAGAGACCAGAGAGCCAGGCTATACAGGGCTAGAGAGACCAGAGAGCCGGCCTAAAGAGAGGCAGAGAGACCAGAGAGCCAGCCTATAGAGAGGCAGAGCGACCAAAGAGCCAGCCTATAGAGAGGCAGGGAGACCAGAGAGCCAGCCTATAGAGAGGCAGAGAGACCAGAGAGCCAGCCTATAGAGAGGCAGAGAGACCAGAGAGCCAGCCTATCAGGAGGCAGAGAGACCAGGATGGACACACGCCTCAGGTCTTCTTCTACTACTCTTCAGTCTCTTTTTTCTCTCTCCTTCTTTCTCTCGCTGTCTCTCTCTCTCACACTTTCTCTCCCTCTCTCTTTTTCTGTCCTTCATTCTCGTTCTCAAAAGCAAACTCCAAAAGAGAGATGGTATTTTCTGGCAGTGGGCAGAGAGTCTAAAGGTAGATAGAAATTCTATTAACTCTGGGGTCACATCCAAAAGGCTTTGTGACTGTAGCTTACTTAAGCAGCTCTGACACTAGGGCTGGGGCCTGTTGTGTCAGTACATGTGCCAGGTGTGTGTGTGTGTGTGTGTGTTTGTGAGTATGTGTAGGTTAATCACTCACTCTTCTGCCATTTAGCTCAGTCAGGGGTTAGTAGGAAGGTGGGCTTCTTAAGAGCAGTACACTCACACACACACACACAAACACACACAAACACACACCCATGCATATTCAGGGATGCACACCCTCACACGCACGCTCGCACGCGCTCAGATGAAAGGAGCAGCAGCCAGCTCACAGAGCAGAGGAAGAGGAGGCGCCCAGCGAGGACGAGCTGCCAGAGGAACTCTCTCCTCTGTCATCTGTTTCTGTCATTCCATCAGATGCTATCAGAAGCAGAGCAGCCTGGGTGGGGGAACTTCAAATCAGTTTGTGTCCGAAGGCCACGAAACAACACTCTTAGTGTGTGAGTGTGAGTGAGTGTGTGTGTGTGTGTGTGTGTGTGTGAGACTCGTGAACAGTTGGTACCATGATTTATACATGAGAACGTGAGGAGGGGCGTGTGTTGTGGTGCAAACATCACATACCTCTGTCTCCATCATCCCCCTCCCTCCCTCCCTCCCTCCCTCCCTCCCTCCCTCCCTCCCTCCCTCCCTCCCTCCCTCCCTCCCTCCCTCCCTCCCTCTTTTGTTCACCCTTTCTTCTGATCTCCATCACTTCATCCCCCTCTTTCCTCATCTGTGAGTCTTTTTCGTTCGCCCCCTCCACACCTCCGTCCTTTCCCTTCCTACGCTTGTTATTCTCTCAAATCCCCCCATCCTTCACTCTTGTTGTTCTGTTTTCTTATCTCTTGCTCCTTCTCACCCTCCATCTCTCTTTCTCCCTCCCTCCCTCCCTCCCTCCCTCCCTCCCTCCCTCCCTCCCTCCCTCCCTCCCTCCCTCCCTCCCTCCCTCCCTCCCTCCCTCCCTCCCTCCCTCCCTCTCTTTCTCTCTTTCGCTCTCCCTCCCCCTTTCTCTCTCTCCCTCCCCCTCTCTCTCTCACCCTCCTTCTCTCCCTCTGTCTATCTGAGCACACCAGGGACTAGAAGAAATGGATCACACCATAAGGGATGAGTTGAAGAGGGGTCTAGATGGGGTTTTCTCTTATAGGAAACCCTCCCAGCTCATTAGAGCGGCCTGTTTCTCCCTCTGTGAGCTGAGATGTGGTACGTCTCTGGTAAGCCCTGTACTTTAAGCTAACCTTCTGAACAGCGTAGCAGAGCCTTCCTGGGACCAGGATCTCTCTCACACACAGCAACAAACACAGCAGCACACTATTTAGCAAACACTGCCAAATACTTGGAGCGTGTTCAGTTTTCACAGTCCAGTCACAGGCTGGTTTGCTGCTGGTTTTTGGGTGAGTTTATGAAAATTATTTTCTGGTTGAAATAGACGGATGGTATTTCGTCTCTGCCTCCTGTTCAGCCACACATCTACCAGTGAGCAGATACAGAATCACTGAGTTATACCTCTGGAGAACATATGTTCTACAAAAAGTAGAACATCGTTGAGTTTCAATCAATGTCCACTACGACACCAGAGAGGTTCTCAAAGTCTTTTTTCCAGAACAGTCTTTTAACCAAAACTTCACAGGATTATTCCTTTCCACTCCTATCAAAGCTCTACCTGAAGAAACAACATTTTTCTGTCTACCATGTTTTAGGCACACGGGGGAGATTTCTCTGGTACAGGAAGTGCTGTGTGTTGTTGTGGTTGAGCAGTGCAGCGTCTTACAGGAGAGCAGCTGCTGTTTGGGCATCAGAGGCAGACTGCCCTTGGATCTGTCAAGGCCTTGGGAGTCTCTTTCTGAAGAAAACAGCGTTAGTCTGGGGCCAGTCTGCAAAACGACACTTCTCTAAGAAAGCAGCAACCTTGGACATCCAGCTCTCGTATTATGCGTCTCTTTTCACTCAATAATTCATTTGGTGGGGGGGTGCGCCGTAGTCGCTTCCCTCCCGTGTCCTTCCGCCAGGGGGAAAGTAGACCCTTCCTCTGTCACAGAGGCTTGTCCTGGACAGGTGCGGTGCTGCTGCGAGACAGGGCGGAGCCTGCTGGGGTGTGAGGAGGTGTGGTGAGCACTGCGGGTGAGAAGCTCAGAACAAACTGCTTTCACCTCACCTGGAGAGACCTTAAAGAGAGACCGTTTTCTATAGTCTTTCTCTCCCTTTCTCTCTGTCTCTCTGTCTGTCTGTGTGTGTGTGTGAAAGAGACAGAAACAGACAGACAGACAGACATGGACTGCCCACCAGGCTCAGAGTCTGTCTGTATCTCTCTCTCTCTCTTCCTGTCTTTTATTCTTTCCGGCAGCCTGCAATGCAAACACAACCTTTTTCGAAGGAAGGTGAATAATTGAGGCTCCTATCATTCGTCTTTCCCCCTGGTACAGATTTGGGGCACTGGGGGAGAGATGGAGAGGTGAGGGAGGTAGAGATGAAGGGAATGAGGAGATGGGGGGGTGTAAATTCTACAGAACATGTTGTGGAGGGCGGTAATGGAATTGAGCGTTTGTTATGAAGAGGAGATGGTGAGACTTGTGTTCCAAGGTCCTGCTGACTGTAGACCACAGCTCTGCCCTGCCTCTCTCTCTCTCTCTCTGTCTCTCTCTCTCTCTCTCTCTCTCTCTCTCTCTCTCTCTCTCTCTCTTCCCCCACCTCTCTCTCCCTCTCTCTCACCTCTCTCTCCCTCTCTCTCTCTCCCTCTTTCTCCCTCTCTCCCTTTCCCCCTCTCTCTCTCTCTCCCCCTCTCTCTCTCACCTCCTTCTCACCCTCCCTCCCTCTCTCCCTCCCCCTCTCTCTCTCTCCCCCCTCTCTCTCTCCCCCTCTCTGTCTCCCTCTCTCTCAGTCTAATGGGATTTCTGGCCTCTGATTCAGAGGAGGTTGTTGAGGTTGAACCCCTTTAATATCATTAGTGGCTGTTTTCATTGAACGAGTCCTTGACCACAGACACACAGTGTCTGGTTCTCTGTGACATGACCGACACACAGGTCATCAACACAGGTCAACACAGGTCAACACAGGTCAACACCACTCACTGGGAGGTCAACTGTCTTCCCAGACACTAACAAGTTTCTCTCTCTCTCTATCTTAGCCTCTTTCTCTGTCTGTCTCTCTCTTTCACACACGCGCACGCGCACACGCACATGCACACACACACACACACACGCACACACAAACACACACACCCTGAAAAGCTGTCAGCATTTCCTGTCTTCTCAGTGTATCACACACACACACACACACACAGCACCGTGAATTTGGAATCCTGTCCGCCAACTTTATGAGGAGTTTGTTTGTAAGGTGGTGGACCAGAGACTGAGTCATCACAAGGACACTTCAATACTTGATCTAGTTATGAACTGGGAACACGGACTTTTACGCTAGCTCAGGTAAAGTTTACATCAACACACTTCACTTCTCGTATTGATTTATAGATTTGATTCTGTTTACATTTTGCTGAGAGAATATGCTGTGCCTATCCCAGTAATAAGGATTTAATGTATCTATATGTATCGAAGGATCTATGTGTGTCTGACAGACAGAGCAGCCATGTTGATGTCTTATTCACACCAGCTCTTCCAGAGGGGCAGAGTCTGCTCGCTTGTTTGTTTGTTTGTTTGTTTGTGAGCTGAGGAGGGCTGAGTGTGTGTGTGTGTGTGTGTGTGAGCTAAGGGTGAGAGTGTGTGTGTATGGATTGTAGGCAGGTGTTTTGTGATTGATCAGCACAGAAGATAATCAGCACCGCTCTCCTCCCTCCCTCCCTCCCTCCCTCCCTCCCTCCCTCCCTCCCTCCCTCCCTCCCTCCCTCCCTCCCTCCCTCCCTCCCTCCCTCCCTCCCTCCCTCCCTCCCTCCCTCCCTCCCTCCCTCCCTCCCTCCCTCCCTCCCTCCCTCCTTCTTCTCTTTCTCCCTCCTCCCTGCTTGACTCGTCCCCTGCAGTCGTTTGTCAGTGCAGACTCTCACATTGATTAACTATTGTTAGTTTGAGATTCCTGTTTGATTACTCACAGCACATTAATCCTAGTTTGTTTCTCCAGTCTGAACATCTTACACCTGCACACACACACACACACACACACACACACACACACACACACACACACACACACACACACACACACACACACACACACACACACACACACACACACACACACACACACACACTAACACAAACACACATTTACAACCTACTCATGCATGTAGGCACAGAGGCACACACACTCACACACTCACACACGCACAAACAGCTCAAGGTCTCAAGATACTGTGGCAGACCTGGAAATAAGGTTGGGTCCCAAATAGCCTCCAGCATTCAGGACACTGTGTGTGTGTGTGTGTGTGTGTGTGTGTGAGATGGTGTGTGAAAGAGACTCAGAGGCTGGAGGAGGGGGTAGTGGTGGCAGGGCAGAGGGGAGAAGGAGGAGGCGTGGAGGAGGAGAGGAGGAGGTGAGGAGCAGTCAGGAAGTTGAACGAGGGAGAGAACAGAACAACTCAGCTAATTAAGGAAGAGAACAGGAGCCTTTATCAGATGTAAAGTCCCCTATTAAAGTTGAGAGTCACTGGGAGGGAACTGAGGCCCTGCAGAGCAAGAGGAGAGGATATTTAGATTTGTGAGTGTGTGTGTGAGTGTGAGAAAGTGTGTGTGAGTGCTTGCGTGTGTGTGAGTGCGAGAGAGAGTGTGTGCGTGCGTTGGGTCGAATGCAATTTCTTCCTCGCTCGACACTAAAAGACCTAACTGAAATGTAGATTAATGAACTCCAAACGGCTGAACGTCTAAACTCTCTCCTCCTTACATACAAAGACTAGATCTGCTGAGTAGGGAAATTGCAAACTTGCCTATTACTGAGGTGTTCCTGTCGTTCTTCCTGGGGTTCTTCCTGAGGCTCTGCCTGAGGTTCTTCCTGGGGTTCTTCCTGAGGTTCTTCTTGAGGTTCCTGTGGTTCTTCCTGAGGTTCTTCCTGTGGTTCTTCCTGAGGTTCTTCCTGTGGTTCTTCCTGAGGTTCTTCCTGAGGTTCTTCCTGAGGTTCTTCCTGAGGTTCTTCCTGTGGTTCTTCCTGAGGTCCTTCCTGAGGTTCTTCCTGGGTTCTTCCTGAGGCTCTGCCTGAGGTTCTTCCTGGGGTTCTTCCTGAGGTTCTTCTTGAGGTTCCTGTGGTTCTTCCTGAGGTTCTTCCTGTGGTTCTTCCTGAGGTTCTTCCTGTGGTTCTTCCTGAGGTTCTTCCTGAGGTTCTTCCTGAGGTTCTTCCTGAGGTTCTTCCTGTGGTTCTTCCTGAGGTCCTTCCTGAGGTTCTTCCTGAGGTTCTTCCTGAGGTTCTTCCTGAGGTTCTTCCTGGGGTTCCTGATGTTCTTCCTGAGGTTCTTCCTGAGGTTCTTCCTGAGGTTCTTCCCACCTGCTGGGATGGAAGTGAGGAGGTTTGAGTGAGGCGGCTTGTTGACTTAGACGTCCAATCGACAGAAATAGCGTGTCATGACCCTGAGGTATGATCACATGACCCTGAGGTATGATCATATGACCCTGAGGTATGATCACATGACCCTGAGGTATGATCACATGTAATAAGCACTGTTACAATGTGATCACGTCTGGGAGGAGGAAAAACAGCTACCCTGGATGCTTCTGGAATGTTATATCGTTATTTTCATTCATTTGCAACTTCACCGTGAGTGTAGAATAATTGCAGTGTAAATAATTGAAAACAAAAAAGACAGAGAGTGATTGAGTGTGTTAGTGAGTGAGTATGGGAGAGAGAAAGAGAGATGGAGAGGAGAGAGAGGGAGAGAGAGAGATGGAGAGGAGAGAGAGAGAGAGAGAGAGAGAGAGAGAGAGAGAGAGAGAGAGAGAGAGAGAGAGAGAGAGAGAGAGAGAGAGAGAGAGAGAGAGAGAGAGAGAAGGGTTTCCTCTGACTGTAAAACGATGACTTAGCAAGCCGGTGTGTGTGTCAGTGTGTTCCTGACAGTCAGCCTAGCTTGCGTCTGTATATGAATGTGTGTGTGTGTGAGAGTGTGTGTGTGTGTGAGTGTGTGTGTGTGATGTGTGTGTTTGGGGGAGTGTTTCTAAGCAGCCACCGAGGCCATGAAACTGTTCTATAATGGGATAAGAAACATCGAAAGATTGTCTTATTGCAGTGAAGAGGAAGATCTTTCTCTCTTCTCCTCTCTCTCTTTCTCTCTCTCTTTCCCTCTCTGATACAGTCTCTCAAACACACTGGTGTAATTGATTCACTATAAAAGCTTGAAAGCTATGAAAAGCCAAGTCGTTCTCTGCCCTCCCTCCCTCCCTCCCTCCCTCCCTCCCTCCCTCCCTCCCTCCCTCCCTCCCTCCCTCCCTCCCTCCCTCCCTCCCTCCCTCCCTCCCTCCCTCCCTCCCTCCCTCCCTCCCTCCCTCCCTCCCTCCCTCCCTCCCTCCCTCCCTCCCTCCCTCCCTCCCTCCCTCATCTTCCTCCTTCTCTAAGGTTTGTGCACAGAATTCAAATGAGCCTCTGTAGTTTCATATTTCAGGGATGCTGGAGAAGAGGAGATGTGAGAGTTAAGTACATAAGAGAAGGTGTGTGTGTCAGCGTGTGTGTGTGTGTGTGTCAACGTGTGTGTGTGTGTCAACGTGTGTGTGTCAGCATGTGTGTGTGTGTGTCATCGTGTGTGTGTGTTGCCCTGCGGCCCATGCCCTGGGGTCATGGTGGTAAGACCCCCAGGTGAGCTAGCCTCAGACCCCACCCTCCACCTTCTGACCCCTCCTTCCCCCCCCCCTTTCATATCCTGTCTCCCTTGTTTTCATCAGCTCGTCTTATTACTCTCTCAGGCTGGGATGCATATT
Source organism: Neosalanx taihuensis (assembly GCA_030340665.1). Classification (NCBI taxonomy): domain Eukaryota; kingdom Metazoa; phylum Chordata; class Actinopteri; order Osmeriformes; family Salangidae; genus Neosalanx; species Neosalanx taihuensis. Next base: position 7,197,600 of record CM059305.1, read on the forward strand.
TATAGCGGCCTGCGGTCTCACTTCTCTGCCATGTTTAAATCTCCCTTCCCCAGCCTAACTTACAGCCTGGCGCTCCTCAGCCGCAGACATTACAAATACTATTATTTATGATGTGATTTATTTATGAATTAAGTCTTTTAACTTTTCGCTCGCATCCATTTCCCAGGGAGAGAAGAGAGCTGCGCTGGTTGATTAATCTGGTGGAGGTTCACCAGGGTTGTGGCGTGCACACACACACACACTTACATACACACACACACACACACACACACGTACATACACACACACACGTACATACACACACACACACACGTACATACACACACACACACACACACACACAGACATATACACACACACACATTTTTTTCTCTTTCTTGCCCTCTTTCTGTCACTCTCATTCTCTCTCACTCTCTCTCTCCCTCTCTCTCTCTCTCTCTCTGTCTCTCTCTCTCTCTGTCTCTCTCTCTCTCATACACACACAAAGCACACACACACAAAGCACACACACAAAGCACACGCACACATACACACATATGGACTCACAGGGGATGAGTAAATGCAATTATTGCCTCTCTCTCCTTGGAGGAATCTAACCATCGAAACATTCCTTCTCTAGCTAAGTGGCGTCCATGCTAACAGGAGGTAAACACATGTAGCCAGTAGAACTGAATCTACTGTCAGCATAGCCCAGGCTGAGAGGGACCTCACTGGGTAAACTGCTGACCTGACTGTCCTCATGAAGGAGGGGGACCTCACTGGGTAAACTGCTGACATGACTGTCCTCATGAAGGAGGGGGACCTCACTGGGTAAACTGCTGACCTGACTGTCCTCATGAAGGAGGGGGACCTCACTGGGTAAACTGCTGACATGACTGTCCTCATGAAGGAGGGGGACCTCACTGGGTAAACTGCTGACCTGACTGTCCTCATGAAGGAGGGGGACCTCACTGGGTAAACTGCTGACATGACTGTCCTCATGAAGGAGGGGGACCTCACTGGGTAAACTGCTGACATGTCTGTCCTCATGAAGGAGGGGGACCTCACTGGGTAAACTGCTGACATGTCTGTCCTCATGAAGGAGGGGGACCTCACTGGGTAAACTGCTGACATGTCTGTCCTCATGAAGGAGGGGGACCTCACTGGGTAAACTGCTGACATGTCTGTCCTCATGAAGGAGGGGGACCTCACTGGGTAAACTGCTGACCTGACTGTCCTCATGAAGGAGGGGGACCTCACTGGGTAAACTGCTGACATGTCTGTCCTCATGAAGGAGGGGGACCTCACTGGGTAAACTGCTGACATGTCTGTCCTCATGAAGGAGGGGGACCTCACTGGGTAAACTGCTGACCTGACTGTCCTCATGAAGGAGGGGGACCTCACTGGGTAAACTGCTGACATGTCTGGCCTCATGAAGGAGGGGGACCCATGCACAGATACACACACGTTCACAAACACACACACACTGCACAGACACACACACACTGCACTGACACTCGCACACACACACATACACATACACACACACACACACATACACACTTCACAGACACACACACACACACACTGCCCAAACACATACACACACACTGCCCAGACATGCACACACACTGCCCAGACACACACACACTGCCCAGACACACACACACACACACACCTGTTTGGTACATAAACTCCCACTCTGAAGGCCTTTAGCTGTCATTAGCTAAACTCTGTACTGATCGATCACAGTATAAACACAAGCCTGGGTCTCTCATTAATAATTCAGTCCTGTTAAATAGGGCTGCTTAATTATTAACTACCTGACCTGATGTAATTAATATAGTAGAAATACCTGACAAGCAAGGTGGTATTGGAATCAGCAATAGTGTAGGTCTCTCCCTCTCTCCCTCACACCCCCCCCCTCTCTCTCTCTCTGTTCCCTCCCTCCCTCCCTTCCTCTCTCCCTCTCTGTTCTCTCTGTTCTCTCTTTAACTTTGTCTCTCTCTTTTTCTTTTCCTGTGTGTGTGTGTGTATCTCTCTGTGTGTGTACGTGTGTGTGTGTGTGTGTGTACAGTATATCTGTGTGTGTGTGTGCCACCTCCATATTAGGTCAGTGTTCTCAGAGTTCCAGTTAAATCTTTTCTTTTTCACAGTTGAAGATGCAATATGATTTAATATCAAAATGTTGGGATCTGTTTCCCATTCTTCCACCTGGCTAGACTTCCCTCAGCCTCACTCTGGGCTGGTTGCTATGGGACACCTCTCAGCCTCGCTTTGGGCTGGTTGCTATGGGACACCTCTCAGCCTCACTCTGGGCTGTTTGCTATGGGACACCTCTCAGCCTCACTCTGAGCTGGTTGCTATGGGACACCTCTCAGCCTCGCTCTGGGCTGGTTGCTATGGGACACCTCTCAGCCTCAGCCTCACTCTGAGCTGGTTGCTATGGGACACCTCTCAGCCTCGCTCTGGGCTGGTTGCTATGGGACACCTCTCAGCCTCAGCCTCACTCTGAGCTGGTTGCTATGGGACACCTCTCAGCCTCGCTCTGGGCTGGTTGCTATGGGACACCTCTCAGCCTCACTCTGGGCTGGTTGCTACGGGACACCTCTCAGCCTCACTCTGGGCTGGTTGCTACGGGACACCTCTCAGCCTCACTCTGGGCTGGTTGCTACGGGACACCGCTCAGCCTCACTCTGGGCGGGTTGCTACGGGACACCTCTCAGCCTCACTCTGGGCTAGTTGCTATGGGACACCTCTCAGCCTCACTCTGGGCTAGTTGCTACGGGACACCTCTCAGCCTCACTCTGGGCTGGTTGCTACGGGACACCGCTCAGCCTCACTCTGGGCGGGTTGCTACGGGACACCTCTCAGCCTCACTCTGGGCTGGTTGCTACGGGACACCTCTCAGCCTCACTCTGGGCTAGTTGCTATGGGACACCTCTCAGCCCATAGTACTCATTACATTCATTACATGCTAACAAACGGTGCATTAACCTTGCAATCATCCAACAGCCCTGCCCCCCCACCCCTGCACTGGGAGGGTGTGTGGGGGTGTGTGAGTGGGTGTGTGTGCATACAGGTGTGTGTGTGTACAGGTGTGTGTGTGCACAGGTGTGTGTGCGGGTGTGTGTGTGTACAGGAGTGTGTGTGTACAGGTGTGTGTGTGCGTACAGGTGTCTGTGCGGGCGTGTGTGTGAGAGGCAGACAGGCAGGGTTCCATCACTGCCTTCAACTGAATGAAAACACGCGGACGTAATGGAGGTGCATTTGATTCGCCACACAGTTTCCTCTTGTGATTCATGGGGTTTTGTTGCAGTGGGGGGGTCTGAATCAAGCGCACCCAAGCATCTGACAGGTTTTTCAAACAGTAATTGAGGCGGGACCTGGGACCAGGCTGAAGAAGGGAGGAGGAATCACACTTCTTCTCCCCTAACATCCCTCCCTCCCTCCATCTGTCCCCCCCCCCCCCCCCCCAGTGTGATAATGTATTCAGAATCAGACTCTCCCTCCTCGCACGGTAATTGGTGTGAATTGGACTGTGACCTGAGTCTGTTAGCGTGTGTTAACATCCCCTCTCACTGCCTCTCTGCAAACACGCAGAAACCCAACACTTCAGGTGACAGAGAGAAGGGGGGGGGATAGAAACAAAAACATAGAAGAGAAAGAGTGAAGTAGAAGAAGAGACAAATATATAGAAAGAGAGTGTATGTGAGTGTGTTTGACTGTGTGTGTGTGTGTGTGTGTGTGTGTGTGTGTGTGTGTGTGTGTGTGTGTGTGTGTGTGAGATTGTGTTTGAGTGTGTGTGAGTGTGTTGGTGTGTGTGTGAGTGTGTGTGTGTGTGTGTGTGTGTGTGAGAATGTGTTTGAGTGTGTGTGAGTGTGTGTGAGTGTGCGTGTGTGTGTATGTGCGTGTGTGTGTGAGTGTGTGTGAGTTAGGGCTGTCAAAACTGCTCAAAAATGACGTTCGAATATTCGAATATTCCCCACACATGTATTCGAATATATTCGAGTTTCCCGGTTGCGCATTAGACACGTCAATAACAGGACAAATTAATACAACGAGACATAACTACTTGTATGGGTAATATATTTAAGTTAATTTAACAACATATTACCTACACAAAAATAAGTAGATTAACTAACGGCCAAGACCGCAGACCTTAGCCTCACGCACGCACACACGCACTTTTTCTTTCTCTCTCTCCCGCACTGTCGCGCTCTGCGCATAGCGGTGTAAATGAACGACAACAGTAAACAAATGCTGATTGTTGATTAAAAGTTTTGTGCAAGAAATTTAAGGTTCTTGTCCCAAATACAAAGTCTTGCCTGCTGCCGCAGTTTTTTTGTGTTTTTTTTTTTACATTTGAATATACATTTTCATATTCAAAATTCGTTTTTTAATTCGAATATATATTCGAATATAGAATATTCGACAGCCCTAGTTTGAGTGTGTGTGTGTGTGTGTGTGAGTGTGTGTGTGTGTGTCAGTGTGTGTGAGTGTGTGTGTGTGTGTGTGTGTGTGTGTGTGTGTGTGTGTGTGTGTGTGTGTGTGTGTGTGTGTGTGTGTGTGTGTGTGTGTGAGAGTGTGTGTGTGTGTGTGTGTGTGTCAGTGTGTGTCAGTGTGTGTGAGTGTGTGTGAGTGTGTGTGAGTGTGTGTGTGTGTGTGTCAGTGTGTGTCAGTGTGTGTCAGTGTGTGTGAGTGTGTGTGAGTGTGTGTGTGTGTGTGAGTGTGTGTGTGAGTGTGTGTGTGAGTGTGTCCCTGCCAGTTTGTCATGCCTGTGGTGTTCCTTGTTTCAGGGTTCTTCATCTAGGCCAGGCTTGGCTCATCGTTCATCATCACTAATGGGAGCAGCTTTTCAAAAACCTGCCTTGTCAAACACACACACACACACACACACGACAAACGCACACACACATTTCCAACACACACACACACATACGCATGCACATGTATGCACACACACATCCACAAACTTCCATGCACACACACACACACATTTTCCTATCTAGGTTATAGAGTACAGTAGTAGAGAGCAGAGCTGTGTAAGCATCAGTGACTGTGTCTAATGGTTGACGAGGTAAATCCTTTCTTAAACCATCTTACACAGTCTGAAGATAGAGAGAACGCTACAGATAATCAAATTACACTCTTTCACAGCACATTGTGAGTGTGTGGGATTGTGCGTGGCGTGTGGTGTGTGTGTGTGTGTTGCTGTGTGTGTGTTGCTGTGTGTGTCTGGCTTCTCTGTAATAGATTCTAAGCGGTCACAGTCTGGCTCTGTACCAGCCAATCAGAGAGCAGAAAACCTCCAGCCAATCAGAGAGCAGGAAGATGACCTCTGCCTGACACAGCCATTGTCTGGTAGAGTAATTCAGGAATACTTTCCAAGATTTATAAGTTATCTGACAAACGAGCCATGGCACATTAATGTGTTATTTTAATGTGTTATTTCTCAATTAGTTAAATGGGGTGTGTGTATGTGTGTGTATGTGTCTGTGTGTGTGTTTATGTCTCTGTGTCCGTGTGTGTGTGTGTGTGTGTGTGTAGCTTTTATTAACAGGACCTTACATGCTGCTCTGACAGTCCACAAATGGCCAGAAATGGGCTGTGTGGAGTAATGAGTCCTTTATGATGCTTTTTGTATTTATCTTTCCATCCCTCTTTCCTTCTCTCCGTCTCTGTTCTTTCTCTCGCCCCTCCCTCCCTCTCGCTCTCTCCCTCCTCTCTCTCTGTTTTCTACATCTGTCCAGGCCCGCAGCTCCCTCTCACGTCTCCCACATCTCCTCCCCTCTCCTCTCCACTCCTTTCTTCCCCTTACCTCCCTCCTCTCCTCCTCTCCCTTCTCCCCTCCCCTCCTCCTCCCCTCCCCTCCTCCCCCCTCCCCTCTCCAGCCGAGAGTCTAAACTGATGTGAATGCACAGCATATGTTCCTCTCGGTGAACAGTGTTGGTTCTGTGCTCTGTAGCAGCAGAACAGGACTGAAGGGCTGTTTCAGCCGGGCAGCATCTGTTTGGGCCTCACACACTTCCCGTCCTCCGTCCTCTGGAGGCTGGGAGGCTGGAGGCTGGGAGGCTGGGGGCTGGAGGCGGGGAGGCTGGGGGCTGGAGGCTGGGAGGCTGGGGGCTGGAGGCTGGGGGGCTGGAGGCTGGGAGGCTGGGGGGCTGGAGGCGGGGAGGCTGGGGGCTGGAGGCTGGGGGGCTGGAGGCTGGGAGGCTGGGGGCTTGGAGGCTGGGGGCTCCTGGGTTGCTGGGTTTCTGACCTCCTCTGTGATTCATCAGCATGTAGGTCAGGGTTCAGGTGTAGAATGAACTTGACTCCAGGTGTGTCCAAACAAGTACAGGAACACACCATGGTAACCTGGGGACATGGTGAAGGAGAGCTGCCTGTTCTATATGTGACACACACACTCACACACAGAGCCATCCCTCTGCAAACACACACACACAGAGCTATAACTCTGCACACACACACACACACACACACACACACACTAACACTGCCCTTGACTTGGTTCATCTGTTTGCAGTGTTTGAACAGGCTCTCTCCTAATCCACCTTCCCTGCGCCTGTTTCAATACAGCCTGAGAGGAGCTCAGTGTGTGTGTGTGTGTGTGTGTGTGTGTGTGTGTGTGTGTGTGTGTGTGTGTGTGTGTGTGTGTGTGTGTGTGTGTGTGTGCTCTGTGATCCTATCCTGCTTGGGTGATCAGTGGACCGTGAACAGGTCAAACCAACAGAGAGGCTGGGGGGAGAGGCTGGATGAGAGGCTGTGTGAGAGAGGCTGGGGGGAGAGGCTGGATGAGAGGATGAGGGGAGAGGCTGGGGGAGAGGCTGGGGGGAGAGGCTGGGGGAGAGGCTGGGGAAGAGGCTGGGGGGAGAGGCTGGATGAGAGGCTGGATGAGAGGCTGTGGGAGATGATGAGGGGAGAGGCTGGATGAGAGGCTGGTGGAGAGGCTGTGGGGGAGAGGCTGGATGAGAGGCTGGGGGAGAGGCTGTGGGGGAGAGGCTGGGGGAGAGGCAGGATGAGAGGCTGGGGAAGAGGCTGGAGGAGAGGCTAGCGGGACATTAGTCATGTCAGTAACAGCTTCTTCAGACACCTTGTAGCTTAGACACTTCAGTGACATATCACTTCCGCTGTGTGACATTTGAGAGGCTACTTCCTGTATGGGGGGGGGGGCTTCCTGTTTGTTCTCCTGAAGACCCTCTCCCCCCCCCACCCCATGCCCCCCTAACCCCCCTAGCCCCTAACCCCCCACCCCTTATTGAAGCGTCTCCTAAAAGCCAGCAGCCCTGGCTAGCATTATGTTACCTCCCGTCAGCCAGCCAGCCTGACAGGAAGAGGATAAGGGGAGGGGGGCAATTGATCCCCCGTTTGCACCATTAAGTCCGCGACTACAATTGCTACTTCGCCCGCCCCCCCTCCCCGCCCCCTCCCCCTCCCTCCCCCCTCCCCCCCCCCCCCCCTCTCTCCCCCCCCCGCTTTCCCTGGCCGCAGCTATTAAATCAATTCCTGTCACCTCCACTAAAACAGTCGACGTCTGCGAACCTCACGATACCCCCCCCCCCCAGACAGACAGCCTCCTGCAGGCGTTTTCCTCTCCCTCTCTGGATGCCGTCACTTCAAGATGCAGCTCCTCGTCAGGGTGCGCGCAGGGGAGTGGCGGCCGGCTGGCAGACACACATTGTCGAATCAAACACCCTTGAACCTGGAATCCACAGCTAGAGAGCTGGAGGGTGGGGGCTGGGGTGGGTGGGGGGCTGGGGGGCTGTCAGGGTGGTCAGTGATGGAGGCCAGGATTGATGATGTTTCAGGATATTGACATAGCGTATTCCGCATGCTGTCAGTTTGTTTGTGTGCGTCGATGTCGTTGTTTATCCGTGGCTCTGTGCGCTGGGTGGGGGTGGGGGGGACAGCAGCGGTACCTCAGTCCCCCTCCCTCTCTGTTTCTGGGTCACTTTGAAGGCTTCCCTCTGCCTGATCGATGGAACTTGTGGTGACTTTGCTGAGTTTACCCCGGAAGTGTTTCCACTAAAGGCACTGCTGCCTACACACACACACGCACACACGCACACACACACACGCACCGACATATACACATATGTGGGCGGGGCAGTGTGGGCGGGGCTAAACATAACTAGATGAGTTCTGTTCCGTTGTGGTTCTGCAGCAGTTCTGTGTGCAGTGTGCCTTGTCTCCATAAGATTGCTACACCAACGACACCAGCACAGTGTTGGATAGGAGTGTGTGTGTGTGTGTGTGTGTGTGTGTGGTGTTTCATGATTCATGGGTCCCCTGAGGGGTGTAGGGGACTTGGGGACACGTGGTGGTGGTGGGGGGCGGGGGATTAGTCCCCCATCCCTCATCATGAACAATATGACTGGGTCATCCTCTGGGGGGAAGGGGGAGGGGGGAGGGGGGGGGGTTACAGAGACCAGGGAGGACGGAGGAGGATCTGGGGCAGTGAGGGACGATGAAGTTCGGGAGACCGTGGACCTCGCTCGCTCTCTCCCTCCCTCTCCCTCTCCTCTCTCTCTCTCTCTCTCTCTCCCTCTCTTTCTCCGTCTCTCCCTCTCTCTCTCTCTCTCTCTCTCTCTCTCTCTCTCTCCCTCTCTCTCTCTCTCTCTCTCTCTCTCTCTCTCTCTCTCTCTCCGTCTCTCCCTCTCTCTCTCTCTCTCTCTCTCTCTCTCTCTCTCTCTCTCTCTCTCTCTCTCTCTCTCTCTCTCTCTCTCTCTCTCTCTCTCTCTCTCTCTCTCTCTCTCTCTCTCTCTCTCTCTCCCTCTCTCCCTCTCTCTCTCTCTCTCTCTCTCTCTCTCTCTCTCTCTCTCTCTCTCTCTCTCTCTCTCTCTCTCTCTCTCTCTCTCTCTCTCCCTCTCTCTCTCTCTCTCTCTCTCTCTCTCTCTCCCTCCCTCTCTCTCTCTCTCTCTCTCTCTCTCTCTCTCTCTCTCTCTCTCTCTCTCTCCCTCTCTCTCTCTCTCTCTCTCTCTCTCTCTCTCTCTCTCTCTCTCTCTCTCTCTCTCTCTCTCTCTCTCTCTCTCTCTCTCTCTCTCTCTCTCTCTCTCTCTCTCTCTCCCTCTCTCTCTCCTCTGTCTCTCCCTCTCTCTCCTCTTTAGTGTGTCTTGTTTTATTCATCTCATATCTAAGATTTCAATCAGATTGGAGTCACTGTTAAACGGTACAACAGCTAACGCTTTTTTTTCTGTTTCTCTGTCTTCCTGTGTGTGTGTGTGTGTGTGTGCCTGTGTGTGTGTGTGTGTGTGTGCAGCCCCTGCTCTTGCCCAGATCGTGCACTCAGGCCAGGCATGTGTGGTGAAGGAGGACAACATCAGTGAGCGGATCTACACCATCAGAGAGGGAGACACACTGGTGCTGCAGTGTCTGGTGAAGGGACACCCTCGACCACAGGTACACACACACACACACACACACACACAGGCACGCACAGACACAGACACACACACACACACGCACACACACAGGCACACACAGGCACACACAGGCACACACAGGCACACACAGGCACATGCACACACAGGCACAGACACACACACACACACACACACACACACACACACACACACACACACACAGCACTGGCTCCCATTTGTCCAGTATTCTTCACAAGAAAAAAACATTTCAGTTTCAGTGTGTGTATTTCAGTGTGTGTATGTGTGTGTATTTCAGTGTGTGTAGTTCAGTGTGTGTGTGTGTATATTCAGTGTGTGTGTATGTCAAGGTGTGTGTACTCAGCGTGTGTGTGTACATTCAGAGTGTGTGTGTATGTGTGTATTTCAATGTGTGTATTTCAGTGTGTGTAGTTCAGTGTGTGTGTGTGTGTGTGTGTGTGTATTCAGTGTGTGTGTACTCAGCGCGTGTGTGTATATTCAGAGTGTGTGTGTATTTCAGTGTGTGTATTCAGAGTGTGTGTATATTCAGAGTGTGTGTGTGTTTGTGTGTATTTCAATGTGTGTGTGTATTCAGAGTGTGTGTGTGTGTGTGTGTATTTCAGTGTGTGTATTTCAGCGTGTGTATTTCAGTGTGTGTGTGTATTCAGTGTGTGTGTGTGTGTGTATTTCAGTGTGTGTGTGTGTGTGTGTGTGTGTGTGTGTGTGTGTGTGTGTGAGCTGGGCACTGTGGGTGAGGACAGGTGAGGAGATGGATGAGAGGATGAAACCAGGCCTCATCCCCTGAGCTCCCTGTCCACCACAATCACACCACCAGCAGTGAACTCAAGCACACACCCAGGAGTGTGTGTGTGTGTGTGTGTGTCTACTGACAGAGGCAGGCAGACAGGCAGAGAGACAGACAGGTAGAGAGACAGACAGACAGACAGGCAGACAGACTTACTGGTGTTTGCAAAGCTTTCTGAGGGACAGTGTGTGATTCTAGCTATTCCTTTTTCTGTGTCTGCTGCACACACACACACACACACACACACACACACACACCTTTTCCTAGACAGAGCAGAGAAAACAAATTAAAGCAGACTAATGTAATCACACTTCCATTCTCTCCATAGTGGGATGTTGACAATATGACTAATGCACCCAGGAAAGTTAGTATCATTATATGTCAAAGAAACCGGCTCAAATTGCTCCAGTGATTGCCTGGAGAAGAACTGGCTGAGTCATTGGAATAATGATCATGTTGGTCTCACTCTCTGAATGTAAAACAATAACAATAATATTATTTGGAATGTCAGGACCAGTATTACCTGGGGTCAGAGCGACGGTGTGATGTGTGTGTGTGTGTGTGTGCAGGTGTGTGTGTGTGTGTGTGTGTGTGTGGAGGGGGTCCCATCGGGACTACAGAGTTTCTGCTTCTCAGTTCTGGAAATGATATCCAATACAACACTCCCTCCCCCAACCCCCACCTACACCCCTTCCCTCCCCCCTTCCCTCCCTCCCTACCCCCCCCCTCGCGTCATCGTGTCATTATAAGTCTCCTACATTGTGGGAGGGGCTGGGAAGTTTGGGCATCAAGTACGATCCAGTCCTTCTCCTATTGGTGGAGAAGGAGCAGGTGTCAGCACTGTTAGATCCAATCCAGCGGCTAGGAATCAGCGCAACACTTCCTGTAGTCTTATATACCTAGTCTCTCACTTCCTCTCTCTTCCTCTCCTTCTTCTATCTCTCACTTTTCTTCTCTCTTCTTCGTCTTCTCTCTCTCCTCTATTTCTCTCTAGGAGGATCCAATTTGGTTGTACGAGTCTGGCCAATAAAGTCCTGCTTTACAGAGAATGACTCTGATAGAGGATTTATCCAATCCTTTATCAAGACTGATTGTTTACCTTCGTCACTGAAGATTGGATGGAAAAGAGGGTCGGTCAGTAATCCATACAGAACAGGAGAAGGAATCCAATCAGTTATCTCCTCCTCTCCTCCCTCCTCTTCCTCCTCCTCTCCTCCTCCTCCTCCTCCTCCTCCTCCTCCTTCCTCCTCTCCTCCTCTCCTTCTTCTCTCCTCCTCCTCTCCTCCTCCTCCTCCTCCTCTCCTCCTCCTCTCCTCCTTCCTCCTCCTCCCTGAGAGATCAACAGCAAGTCTCCTGTGCATGAAGTCAGTGCTGGTCAGTTTAAAAAGAGAACACTGCTCAAAGGGGTCAGGGGGAGTGTTGGTATGATGGGAGGGGGAGGGAGGGATGGGAGGGGCGGTAGTTAAGGTGGTGTGTGGTGATGGGGGGTAGTTAAGGTGGTGTGTGAGGAGAAAGAAAGAGAGGGAGAGGGAGAGAGAAGAGAGAGAGAGAGAGAGAGAGAGAGAGAAGAGAGAGAGAAAGAGAGGGGAGAGAGGGAGAGAGGGAGAGGAGAGAGAGGGAGAGAAAGAGAGAGAGGAGAAATGGAGGAGGCATGAGAGTTGGACCAGAGAGTCAGAGAAGGTCAGTGAGTCTGGTCATGTGACTGGAGGACCAGCAGAGCTTTTAGTTACCACAGATCACAAAGTCTGTTACTGTCCCACCAACACACACACGCACACACCGCCTCACATACACGCTCACATGCCCTACACGGCCCTTAAGGAACACAATAGGAGGCTAAATGGTTTTTCTGAAAGCGATGCCTCCTACACGTATTATTTATTCATGGGTCTACTGGTCACTGCAACCTTGAAACTGGTGTGAGTGTGTGTGTGTGTGAACATGTGGATGCTTGTGTGTGTGGGAATGTGTGTGTGTGTGTGTGTGTATGCACAGAAGAATGAAGGAGGGTGATGGATTCTGAAGGAGAAGAAGAAAGAATGTGAAAATGAGAGGCATGAAGGAGGGAGGATTGGAGAGGGAAGGAGATAGGGAAGGGAGGAGGGAGAGAAGGAGAGAGGGAGGGAGAGAGGGATGGAGGGAGAGAGAGAGGGATGGAGGGAGAGAGAGGGATGGAGGGAGAGAGAGAGGGGTAGAGGGAGACAGGGAAAAAAGGGATGGATGGAGGAACAATGGAGGGAGAGAGGGAAGGAGGCGGAGAGATGGAGGGTGGGAAGGATGAAGGAATGGAAGGAGGGAGGGAGCGATGGAGGGAGAGATGGAGAGATGGAGAGAGGGAGGGAGGGCAGGTTTGGGTTTCCGTCCTTGAGGACTGAGTGCAGCAGGATCGATTGGTGGCTGAAAGTGAAGAAGATCAGGTGTCAGAGAGCTACTGAGGCACTCTGCAGTCCCAGAGCCTCCATGAACAACAAGGTCACCGTCTGACCCTGGAGAGGGGGAGGGGGGAGGGAGGGGGCGAGGAGGAGAGAGAGATCAAGATGGAAAGCAGAGATCAAGGACAGTGACAGAGAGGTGAGAAGTAGAGAGAAGAAAGGGAGAGAAGATGAACGAGGGATGCGAGAAGAAGGAGAGTTAAGGACAGTAGGGCTGGAATCACAAACCATTCTGTGCTGAGAGATGGAGAGAGAGATGGAGAGAGAGAGATGGAGAGAGATGGAGAAAGAGAGATGGAGAGAGATGGAGAGAGAGAGATGGAGAGAGATGGAGAAAGAGAGATGGAGAGAGAGAGACAGAGTCCGAGAACAGACTGAACAGTTTATTGTCTGTCTATGTTCATTTAGTCATTTAGCAGATGCCCCACCCACCTCTCCCTATGCCCCGCCCATCTCTCCCTACGCCCCGCCCACCTCTCCCTACACCCCGCCTACCTCTCCCAACTTTCATCCCCTAGTTGCCGTTATAAATTAAGTCCCAGCTAAGTGACTCCAATTCAAGCAGCACTTCACAAGGGCACATTTATGACTTAATGTCTGTCTTTCCTCTCTTAATCTGCCAGCGACCCCCCCTCCCCCTTCCTCCCCTTCCTCCCCCTTCCTCCCCCTTCCTCCCCTCTCCCACAGATGAATAATAAAAATGGTTATTGCTACAGTGAGTTTATTTTAAGCATCCGCCCTTCATCTCTTCTCCTCCCTTCCTCTCTCCTGCTCCCTATTATCTCTCCTCCTCCTCTCTTCATCTCTCCTCCTCCTCCCTCTTCTCTCCTCCTCCTCCTCCTCCACCTCCAGTCACAGCAACATATGTGTGAAGGTATCTCAGCCAGGTGCTCAGATCTCTAACAGACCAGGGATCTTGTACAGGGATCCTCCCTCCCTCCCCTCCCTCCCTCCCTCCCTCCCTCCCTCCCTCCCTCCCTCCCTCCCTCCCTCCCTCCCTCCCTCCCTCCCTCCCTCCCTCCCTCCCTCCCTCCCTCCCTCCCTCCCTCCCTCCTCCCTCCCTCCCTCCCTCCCTCCCTCCCTATTTTCTCTAGGTATTTGTCCTTACTCTGTCTACAATGGAAACAATCCATACCCACCCTGGCTGTATAATGAGCATCTGCTCTCCTCGGGTCAATAACGTTTAACTGATCTTATTCATAGATAAGCCTGCATTAAAGCAAGCAGACCTGCACACCTGCAGGTGGACACACACACACACACGCTAACAGTGTGTAAGTTATGCTAGTGCAGAACTCTTTCACCTCCTATCCACACCACTCTCAATATTGAGTTGGCAATATGCATTCTGCTCAGCTCTCACCCCCCTCCTTACACACACCCCCTCCACACAAACCACCCCCTCCACACAAACCACCCCCTCCACACACAGCACCCCCCTCCACACCCCCCGCCCTCCACACACACACCCCCTCCACACCCCCCCCGCCCTCCACACACACCCCCCACACACCCCTCCACACACCCCCCCCGTCCCTCCACACACACCCCCCCACACACCCCTCCACCCCCCCCACCCCCCTCCACACACACACACCCCACACACCCCTCCACACACACACACACCCACACACGCACCACCCCTCCACTCCCCCCCCCCCACGCACACACACACCCTGGAGTCAGTAACTGCTGTCAGACCTCAGTTCATTGCTGTCTGTCTTCCCAGTGGCAGGCTCTGTCTGAGAAACCAGCCTTAACACAGCCAAGACATCCTCTAACCCTCCACACACACACACACACACACACACACACACGCACGCAGCCTATCATTCACCACCTCAGCATCATTCACCTTATCCCCAGTGACCTCAGAGATAAAGAGACATGGTTAAATGATCCGGCAGGGCCTGATAACATGAAGGGTTAATAGGGATTAATGCTAGCTAGGCTCCTGCTATGGCTGCTAGTCCAACACAGACATTAAAGGTGATTGGTTAACAGCCCCCCTGCCCTAAGTGCTGGTTGTTAGTTTCCACGGAGCGTGATTTTAATTAAGTAAGAGCTTCACTCTGGTGCGGGGTGTCTGATTGCTGCGATATTGATGAGATAATTGAGCTTCTTACCAAGTCAAGGCTGTGCTCTGATTGGATTAGTTCTGATGTGCAGCGAGGCTGGAACCTTCCGCCTGTCACCACCTCACCTTGACGACGCTCCGGAAAAGGTGGGCGTCGACACCGAGCCATTTTTCCTTCACGGCGAAACGGTGAAGGGGAAGCGTGTGTTTCCGAACAGGAAGTGTGCGTTTCCGAACAGGCAGCGTGCGTCTTTGACTCGCTCTCTGGCATGTGCTCTGGGACATCTCTGTCTCTCTTGCTCTCCTTCTCGCCCCTCCCGCTCCCTCGCTCTTAGTTTCTCCCTCTGCATCGTCGACACTAATCACCCCCTCCCTCCCTCCCCTCCTCCCCCCCCCTCAGGTTCGATGGACCAAGACAGCAGGCAGCGCCTCAGACAAGTTCCAGGAGACGACCATCTACAACGAGACCCTGCGCATCGCCTCCATCCGGAGGGAGCAGGGGGGCGTTACTACTGCAAGGCTGACAACGGGGTTGGGGTGGCTGCCATCAAGTCCATCCGCGTAGACGTGCAGTGTAAGTGGGCGGGATCGCCACGGAAGAAAAAAAAACACCCTGACCGGCCGTCCAATCGTTCTCCGTTGGCGGGTTCGAGAGAGAGAGACGTGATTGGACCGAGAGGCGAAATTGTTTTCCGTGACGGGAACGATCTCTCCAGGAGTATCCGGTGTGGGGAGGGGGAGGGGTGGGGGGGGGTGTTTAGACCTGTGAACCAAGAAGTAGGCGGGGCTACAGAGGATACTCCTGGGGAGGGGGCGGAGTCGGTAGGAACCAATGAGAGTAGGAGAATAAGTCCAGGTGGTGCGGGTCCCCTAGCCCTCTGTTTCTCAACTAGCTGGATGACTGGTGCTCAGGCCCCGCCCCCTCCCCACCCTTCTGGGGCGGGGCTAACCGTGGTCCTGATGTAGAGAGATCCTGATTGGACCGTACAGAAGCTGCTCTCCAGCTGCTCCAGACCAGGTTGAGAAGCACATCTGGAGTCTAGGGGCCCCGCGCTGCTGCCTGTTATCACTGTCACCACTGTCCCCCTGAGCCAGGGGCCGGGTCAGGGGCCACAACTGGCCCTCAACACCCCACCCGCCCCACACACACACCCCCCCCTCCCTCCAACCCCCCCCCCCACACACACACACACACACACACAGTCCTGTCAACGTGTGAAGGGACTTGTCAGGGACAAGGGGTTTCCCATGTCTGTCTCCAGGGGTGCTCTGTCGAGGTTACACACACACACTCACACACTCCCTGCTCTGTCGCGGAGGCTGCGGGTAAACAGGGCAGATTGACAGGTGGGTTGAAGGTAACCGATAGCGACGGCCGGTGCTTGTTCAATTTGTCTAGCGCTGCACCGCGTTCCTTACCTGCTCCCCTGTGGACCAGGAGGAGGGAGGAGGAGGGAGGAGGGAGGGAGGGAGGGAGGAGCGAGGAGGAGGAGGGAGGGAGGGAGGATAGAGGGAGGATAGAGGGAGGAGGGGTGAGAAGGTGGAGGAGGGAGGAGGAGGGAGGTGGGAGCGAGGAGGAGGAGGGAGGGAGGATAGAGAGAAGGAGGAGGGAGGATAGAGGGAGGAGGAATAAGAAAGTTGGAGGAGGGAGGAGGAGGGAGGTGGAGGGAGGAGGAGGGAGGAGGGATGAGAAGGTGGAGGAGGGAGGAGGAGGAGAGAGAGAGAGGGAGAGAGAGAGAGCTTCCTTTTCTCTTCCTCCTTTTCTCACTCCCTCTCCCCATGTAGTTTTGTCTCTGGGACCATCTGGTAAAGATGCTCTTTGATGTTATCAGCAGACAAGGTTCAAGCACCGTGTCCAGATGCCAGACTCAGTTTCACTAGTTCACTCATGAGGTTAAGTTCACGAGCGCCACACACACATATACACCCACACACACACACATTCCCCCCCCATGCACACACATTTTCACACACACACTGCAGAGGGGAGGTGGTAGGTGAGGCTGACATCACGGTTGAGTGGGTTCGACCTGAACAGCGGGGAGGAGAGAGATGAGGAGAAGTGGAAGAGATTAAAGAAAAAGGACTAAAACAGAAACGAAACGTGTTTCAGGAATATTCATGAGGAAAAGAGAAAATGTGACCCTCTACCCCCCTCCCCCCTCTCCCCCACCACCCTCCCCTCCCTCGACACCAGACCCACATCCTCCCATTCCATTTCCACCTTTGACCCCTCAACATCAACCCCCGCTGCCTGTGGTGAGAAGGGACTGAGGGCCGGATGAACTTTGACCCTGGCACTCTGACCAGTGAGACAGTGGGACAGTGAGCAGGCTGGGTTTAACTTAGCCTCTACCGCTGGGATGGACTTGGTTCAGAAACCTATGCTAACAAAACACCCCACAACTAACTCAGCTAGTTTAGCCTAGCATTGCCTAGCTTAGCCTAGCCTGGCCTATTAAGGAAACAGCCTCTAATTAGCCCTTGTGCTAATGGCTAAAGCTGCTCCAGTGCTGGTTCATGTTCCGTCCTGGATCTACGAGAGTCAAAGGTAAGAAACGCTCACGGGAGGGAGGGGGAGAGAGGGAGGGAGGGAGGGAGGGAGGGGGAGAGGGAGGGGGAGAGAGGGAGGGAGGGAGGGGGAGAGGGAGGGGGAGAGGGGGAGAGGTGGAGAGGGGGAGGGAGGGGGAGAGAGGGAGGGAATGGGGAGGGAGGGGGGAATGGGGGAGGGGAGAGGGAGGGAGGGATGGAAGGGGAGAGGGAGGGAGGGGGAGAGGGGGAGAGGGGGAGGGAGGGGGAGAGAGGGAGAGGGGGAGGGAGGGGGAGAGAGGGAGAGAATGGGGAGGGAGGGGTGGAATGGGGGAGGGGAGAGGGAGGAATGGGGAGGGAGGGGTGGAATGGGGGAGGGGGAGAGGGAGGGATGGAAGGGGAGAGGGAGTGAGGGAATGGGGGAGGGATGGAGGGAGTTTTTTTGTTGTTGAAAGATGATGTTAAAACTGATGGTAAAAGTGTTTCTGCATTTCTTCCTCATCTGAAAGGTATAGAAACACAACACAACTCTGTCAACTGTATAAATATAGAACGTACCATGCATGTTGTAGGTATGTGTGTGTGTGTGTGTACTAAGCTGGCAGCGAGCTGGGTTGCAATGTGTGTGTGTGTGTGTGAAGTAAGCTGGCAGCGAGTGAGGCTGCAGAGTGTGTGTTTGTGTGTGTAGTAAGCTGGCAGCGAGTGAGGCAGCAGAGTGTGTGTGTTTGTGTGTGTGTGTGTGTGTGGTGTATGTGGGTGTAGTAAGCTGGCAGCGGCTGCAGTGTGTTGTTGTGTTCACACCGCCTCTCATTAGTGGGTGCCCTCACATTCTGCCTCTCACAACAGCACCTTTGTCCTGGAGGGGCGACACAGCACACACACACACACTGTGGTACGGAATGGGAATGAGGGGAATACACACACAGGGAAGACACACACAAGGAAAACACACACACACACACACAGGGAAGACACACACACACAGGGAAGACACGCAGTGAGAGTAGGAGACAGAGTGGGGGAAGACAGAGAAACTGAAAGAAACAGAGAAGAGAAACATGGAGAGAGGAGAGAGAGAGACAGAGAGAGAGAGACAGAGAGAGAGAGAGAGAGAGAGAGAGAGAGAGAGAGAGAGAGAGAGAGAGAGAGAGAGAGAGAGAGAGAGAGAGAGAGAGAGAGAGAGAGAGAGAGAGAGAGAGAGAGAGAGAGAGAGAGAGAGAGAGAGAGAGAGAGAGAGAGAGAGAGAAAGGGAGGAAGAGAGGAAGAGAGATAGAAAGAGGGAGAGCTGGAGACAAACAGGCTGGTAGAGAACATGAACTGTGACCTTTCTGTCTGATCCTGACTGTGGCAGCTGCTTGAGACATGAAGGAGCAGCCAGTCAGGCAGCCAGTCAGTCAGCCAGTCAGACATCAGACTATCCAGTGTAGCTCTCACGCCCACGCCCCCCCCCCAACACCTCCTGGGTAGCCAATTAGGGTAGAGTGTGTCGCTAGAGGGGCTTAAGGGTCGAAGGGCCGCTTCTATAAACTGACAGGAACTTGAAATAAGAGAGAGGAGTGATAAGAGAGGAGGAGAGAGGGAGAGGAGAGAGGAGGAGAGAGAGGGGAGAGGAGAGGAGGAGAGAGAGGAGAGGGAGAGGAGGAGAGAGAGGGAGAGAGAGAGGAGGAGAGAGAGGGAGAGAGAGAGGAGGAGAGAGAGAGGAGAGAGAGGGGAGAGAGAGAGGAGAGAGAGGAGGAGAGAGGGGAGGAGGAGAGGAGAGGAGGAGAGAGAGAGGAGAGAGAGAGGGAGAGAGGGGGGAGAGGAGAGGAGGAGAGAGAGAGGGAGAGGAGGGGAGAGGGGAGAGAGGGGAGAGGAGAGGAGGAGAGAGAGGGGAGAGAGAGAGAGGGAGAGGGAGGAGAAGAGAGAGGGAGAGAGAGGGGAGAGGAGAAGAGAGAGGGGAGGAGAGAGAGAGAGGGGAGAGAGAGGGGAGAGGAGAGGGGAGATGAGAGGAGAAGAGAGAGAGGGAGAGGGAGAGGAGGAGATGAGAGGAGAGAGAGAGAGGGGAGGAGAGGAGAGGAGAGAGATGAGAGGAGAAGAGAGAGGGGAGAGGAGGGGAGATGAGAGGAGAGAGAGAGAGGGGAGGAGAGGAGGAGAGAGAGGGAGAGAGAGGGAGAGGAGAGGGGAGATGAGAGGAGAAGAGAGAGGGGAGAGGAGAGGGGAGATGAGAGGAGAAGAGAGAGGGGAGAGGAGAGGAGGAGATGAGAGGAGAAGAGAGAGGGAGAGGAGAGGAGGAGATGAGAGGAGAAGAGAGAGGGGAGAGGGGAGGGGAGATGAGAGGAGAAGAGAGAGGGGAGAGGAGAGGGGAGATGAGAGGAGAAGAGAGAGAGGGGAGAGGAGAGGAGGAGATGAGAGGAGAAGAGAGAGGGGAGAGGAGAGGAGGAGATGAGAGGAGAAGAGAGAGGGGAGAGGAGAGGGGAGATGAGAGAAGAGAGAGGGGAGGAGAGAGGGGGAGATGAGAGGAGAGAGAGAGAGGGGAGAGGAGAGGGGAGATGAGAGAAGGAGAGAGGGAGAGGAGAGAGAGGAGAGAGAGGGGAGAGGAGAGGGGAGGAGAGGGGAGGGGAGAGGAGAGAGGGGAGAGGAGAGGGGAGATGAGAGAGAGAGGAGAGGGAGGGGAGGGAAAGAGAAGGGAGGAGAGGGAGGAGAGGAGAGAGGGGAGAGGAGATAGAGGAGAGGAGAGAGGGGAGGGAAAGAGAAGGGGGGGGGCGAGAAGTATGGGGAGGCCAGAGAAAGAAAATATGGGAGAGGAGATGATTTTCACTACACCTGGAAGTTTGTTTTGCACTGATCTAATTCCTGGATGTTTTTTTGTATTTAATCAACCTGTATTGAAATGACACTGGGAAAAGCTAAAAGAGAGACAAAGGTAAAAGAGAGGGGATGGGGAGAGAGGCAGAGAGAGAGGGAGGGAATGAGGGGAGAGGGGAGAGGGGAAAAAAGAGATATATGGAAAAAGAGCGAGAGAGAGAGAGAGAGAGGAGTCAAATGTTTTACTACATGTGCACAGTATGTCTTGTGTATCTTTAAATCATTAAACATCTCTCTTTAATGCAGTCAGAAAACCATAATATACCAACAGACAGTTTTACAGGCCAACTGGACGAGTTCAAAATGAAATATTGATGCAGTAACATTCGCTTCTTTTTTTTCCGTCTTCTGCGGATGTTTCAATGCAAAGGATCCGCTCCGCTCTTGTTTAGTTCTCTCTCTCACTCTTCCCATCTTCCTCTCTCTCTTTCTCCCCCCTTCTCTCTCTCTCTCCATCTCCGTCTCTCTCATCAGTGTGTCATACACCATGCGTGCGCTAGCATGTGATTTACATCAGACTGAGAACCAGCGGAGATGAGAATTTCCTGTTTAATATTCAGGGAATATCATGACCACATTTCATTACATCTTCCTCTTTCTCACACCAAATATGAGTTATTCAGAGGTGACGTTGGCAGAGATTCTATTCGGATGGTTCCTCGTACCCGCAGAGGTCTCACCCTGCCTCGTTTCAAAGTTCGACTCCGAGGTTGGAAGAAGCAATTGTCGAAGGAAATTACACGTCATTATCTGATGAAATGCACGACCATCACATTCGATGAAGGCTAATTATGTTTTGTAGATAACAGCTGGAATGAATGACAGGTAGCCTTTACTCTCTCCGCTTCTGAGTTATACTTATTTAAAAAAAAGCTACAGTGTCTTTTATTACAGTTGTGAAAGGGAGTTTCTAGTGTGTTCAGGTTTAGCGCTCATTTGTCGCTCTTCCAGTGCGTCTGCACGACCTCTATTAACGCAACACGCACCTGTGTGTGTGTGTGTGTGTGTGTGTGTGTGTGTGTGCGCGCGCGTTATTGTTTATTTGTGTACAGCACGGTCGCGTTTTGTGTGTGAAGCACGTTGCATCCTGGTGTGTGTGTGTGTGGTTTTAGGACCATTTTTGTTTCAGGGACACGGTGTGTGTGTGTGTTGCTTAACGACGTGTGGTGATGCATGACTATTGAGTGGCTGGGCAGACCAGCGGCCGCTGCACAGCGTTGGGACGCCGAGGAATTTTAATGAGACATTGACTGTCTTTAATCCAAGCAGAGCGCAGTGTACATACAGCAGCTTAATGAACCTCACAGCCAACACACTGGAGCAGTATGGAGCGGGTTTAAGCTTCCTCGGAAACGACCAGAGAGTAGGCGAATTATTTCAGCGGTCTCGCTCTGAGAGTTTCTCAGCTATTCCGACATGGCGTTTGTCTGCATCGTACAATGAATCGCTTCGATGAAACACGATAGTATGTCTGCTTAGTGTTGGCGCTTCGTTGTTGATTCGCCACCAGTAGATTCCTTTACTTCCATTCGGAGAATAACTAGCATTTTTTCCCACAGTTATGCTATCGGACCAGCATACTTTGTACAGAAATATCCCGCTAATGGTGCCTCCCCCTCCCTCCCCACGTCCCCCCCCAACTCGAAGTAGTGCGTGTCTAGTACGAAGACTTCCTTTCATTCTTAACCATGGCCTTCCTGGTGGCTTCAGAATTCCTTTCTCAGGTCACATGACCGGTCACGTGACAGGTCAGCCACGCCTCCGCGCACCCCAAAACAGGTGTTCGATGGATGCGATCGGCTGTCGATCCTGCTGGCTGATGGGAGTTGTAGTTCCGGTGTTTCCTGTCCGAGGCAGTGTGCAGGTGCTTCTCGTCGGTAACTCGGTTGGATTCAGGTCACGCTGGGCTCTATAGCGTCAAAGCGGGGCCACCTCTTTACAAAGTGCCGGCACATGTTTGACCTTTGACCTGACAACAACAGGCTTTCATTTCACTCACCGTGACTTGCGTGATAACCACATCACGTCCAGTAACACACACACGCACACACACCGCGTGTGTGTCAGGTGAAAGCATCCCACAGAGGAACCAGACTATCCGTCGTTGACAGGCTGGCGAGCAGAACCTCAGACTTCCCTCTCTCTCTCACTCCGCCAGCACACGGAGCCGCCAAGGCATTACTAATTGATCTCTGAGCGACGAACCGATCCCCCGCCGTCTCTCCGTGTTTCAGAGGGCCCCTCGCTCGCCCAGCCTCTGTCAGCGAGAGAGAGAGGTGTTTGGGAGAAGGGGGGGTCGGCGTGCCAGCGGATGGGGAGGTGGGGGGGGGGGGTGGGGGTCTTGTTGCCGCGGAGACGTTTACAGGGAGGGTTACAGGGAAAAGCACTCACAACGTGTCAAAGAGAGGGAGAGGGGGAGGGAGAGGGGGAGAGGGGGAGGGAGAGAGGGGGAGGGGGAGAGGGGGAGGGGGAGGGAGAGAGGGGGAGGGGGAAAGAGAGGGGGATGGGATGATGGAAAGAGGGAGGGGAGAAATCATAAACACACTAATGACCTCAGTCTGTGTGATGTCACGGTATAACACACACACACACACACACACACACACACCATCCTAGCCCCTGGCCTGCTGCCCCCAGGGTTTTATGGATCCGTATTGAGCGGCCGTTGACCCGACTGGTTTATCATATAAAGAAACAGGCAGCATTGTGGAGATAAGTCCTGCCTGCTGGATCCTAATTAGGCTCACGTCTCGTCAAGGCGGTGGGCTT
Organism: Neosalanx taihuensis; assembly: GCA_030340665.1. NCBI lineage: Eukaryota > Metazoa > Chordata > Actinopteri > Osmeriformes > Salangidae > Neosalanx > Neosalanx taihuensis. Next base: position 7,220,418 of record CM059305.1, read on the forward strand.
TGTCCCCCCGGGGTGGGTAAGATGTAATTGGTGGTCCTGGCACTAGGTTTTGGGGGGAGGTGGTGTGTGTGCGTGTGTGTGTGGGTTGATTTGTGTTATATTTTCTGTGTGTGAGGATGAAAGGGTCCAGGGGTGTGGATATCTCTCACCCCTCTCTTGCCCCCCTTCCAGAACACAGACCCCCCCCCCCCCCCCCCCGAGGTACACCCCTCTCGCCCCCCCAGCCCCCTAGCTCCCTAGGAAATGTCCTCTGAGGGCAAAACGCTGAATCACCGCAATGAGCGATGATGACGAATAATTCATGCCGTATCTTCATAATGAATGACTGAAATAGCGCTGGAGGAGTTGTATTTTTCGAGCGCCTGTGGCCTTTGCTAACTTCCTGTGTCTCTCTGAGTCACCGAACTGTGTCACTTCCTGTCCAGAAATGCAGTTTTGCAGTTTAGCCGGAATCCTGACTGCCTCATCTACATTTAGAGTGCAGATCATCATCTACCTCTTACTTCCTGGTCTTTCTGACTCTCTGACGCACCTGAGATGCCGTGATTGGCCAGAACCTTCAAAGCTTAGAACTGTTTAGACTATTAGTTGGTCCCCATATGGTGACTTGCCAGTGTTGTTGTTGTATCTCTTGCTTTATGTTCACAATCGTTGTGTTTTTAGTTGCATGTATAGTTCTTCCCTTGGCACTTATTGGTTCTCATGATGTATGATTCACGATCTAAAAAAACCCACTGTGTTCGGGGTCTATCACGTTGCTATGCTCAATGACTGATGCTCGTTGTAAAAGCTCTCTCTTGTAAGTCGCTTTGGATAAAAGCGTCTGCTAAATGAATAAATGTAAATGTAAAGCTGCCAGGAAGTGATGTTGTTAGCGACGCTGGAGACTTCCTGTCAGACAGACAGTCAGTCAGACAGACAGTCAGACAGACAGTCAGACAGTCAGACAGACAGTCAGTCAGACAGACAGACAGACAGACAGACAGACAGACAGACAGACAGGCCATACTCTGTCCTCCAGTGAGCACTTGAGTGTGTTCACTTCCTTCGCTGCCTTCACACATGATGAAGACCTCCAGATATTCTAGCAGGGAGGGCTAAGCTCTAAAATGAGTCTGGGTGGCACACCCCTGGGCAAGATAAAGACTGACACACACACACTCACACACACACACATTCTCACACACCTTGAAGGTGCTGTAAAAGGGAACAAATGTGAAAATAAGGCCGTTCACAGACAGCTGGGGAGATAAGATCGCTGCGCTTGTCCACATCGCTTGGCTAGCTTTATCTAAAAATGAGTTTTTATCGTCGCTTGTGTACGCCACGCCCCCCCCCCCCCCCCCCCCCCCCGTCCTCCATGAAGGTCAGGCTACCCTAGAAAGGGCAGACATTATCTTGACCTTACACCAGCATTTTGTTGCAAACCGTTTTTCAGGGATGGCGAAACCATAAAAAGATAATTAAATGGTATGAATCACGTCAGTAATTCTAAGAGTGTTTATCCAGCGTTGGTGTCCAGATTAGAGCTTCACCTTAAGGGAGCATCCCCCCCAAAAAATCTGCAAAATACTGCTGGATACTGGGGAAAAAACAAGCAATTCAGTCCCTAAAATGTGGAGAACTAAATGGCCCTTTTATTTAAGATGACCTTTACGTTTTCGATTGAGCCATGAAACACGATCTAGGAGCGATGTAATTACATTACAATGACAGAGGCAGTAATTAAGACGACAACGGTCTATTCGATACCCCCGCAGGATCAATACCTTTATCAGATTTCAATCGGCTCCATTTCAGCGTTCTGTCATCACTTCCAGGGAACTGTGGACTCCATCAATCAGGCGTATTGACCGGAGGGTGTTGAACGGCGCGAGCAGGCTGTAAATCACATGTGATGACCAGAGCAACACGAAGCCCCTCTCTCCATCGCTATCGCCGTTATTACGGGAAGAGCGCTGCTCCAGCGTCTTTCATTATAAGACGCTGTGGGACTTAATTGGTTGCGTTCCATCATGCGATGCTGGTATTTCAGCGTACCTACGGGATGTTGAATGGCGTCGTAAACTGCTCGGCGACCATAAAGCCATCTTTTTTATTGTCTTTTATGTTTTTTATTCGTGTCCTACGAGGGAAGATGGCCGAACTTGGACGTCCAATAACGGTGCTTTCCACAGGGTCTCATTATGAATCATCAGTCATAAAGCTGGATCAATCCTGATATTACCTCAGCAACAGTGTGTTTGTCTTCTGCCCATCATAACAGACATCACAGTATTACACCTCTGGCATTCGCTCTCTCGCTTCGTTTGTCTTTCACTTTCTCAGTCCTTTCTCTCTTTTTCTCCTTTAATGAGGAATCTTTAATTTTCTGACTGTCTCTACATCCCTGATGGAATGCTCCCTCCCTCCCTCCCTCCCTCCCTCCCTCCCTCCCTCCCTCCCTCCCTCCCTCCCTCCCTCCCTCCCTCCCTCCCTCCCTCCCTCCCTCCCTCCCTCCCTCCCTCCCTCCCTCCCTCCCTCCCTCCCTCCCTCCCTGGTCCAGCCAGATCATGTCAGCAGTGTTCAGGAGCAGGGAGACACCCGGGGCCACACATGTACCAGCTCAGAAAGATTGAAATCGTAAGTCACAGATGGAGATGGTGAAAAAGAGATGGAGAGAGAGAGAGATGGAGAGAGAGAGAGAGAGAGAGAGAGAGAGAGAGAGAGAGAGAGAGAGAGAGAGAGAGAGAGATAAAATAGAGACATAAAGAACAGGAGAGAAAGAGAAGAAAATAATAAGAGAGAGAAGAAGAGAGAGAGCGAGAGAGAGAGAGAGAGAGAGAGAGAGAGAGTAGAGAAAGAGATGCTCAAAGACAGACTGTGGCGCAGTAAGAGGGTTTCAGAGGTTTTCAGGTCCCAGCTGGGAAGCTGTCCGACAGCTCTGCTGAACAGGGACAGAACTGCCAAGGAGATGAACTGGAAAACGGGTAAATAAAGGAGCACGTAAACAGCTGGGGACCTTTCAGAGGGTTTACCTCTGTCCTGCACTCAGTCTCAGGGCTTTAAATCCTGTTCAAAGTTTCAGGAAAGCTCAGCACATTAGGAGTGAGAGTCTGAGGGAAGTCTGAGATCCCTTCTGTGCTGGCCTCCATGTTAGCTGGTGGAGGGAGTCTTCGCAGTTTTAATGATCGTATTTATGTGTGTGTTTGTGTGGGTTTGTTTTTGTGTGTGTGTGTTTGTGTGTGTGTGTCACAGTCGTGTCACTGAGCTGTCTTCTGTGTTCCTCCAGTCTCTTGGCTCAAGGTTGGTTCCACGCTGCAGCCAGCTGAGGGGAATACGAGGAAGCTGACAGATTAGAACCACGAGGCCATGTGTGTTCCGACAGTTATAGGGGACCACTACCCCCTGATACATGACCTTTGACCTTTGGAAAAGTACCTGAATGTAGAGCCCTAAGACCCCCCCCCCCCCCCCGGTCCAACGGACAAGGTCGGTGACCTCTGTGTCTTTAATGAAGTCACATGCTCACTCTCGTGTTTACAAACAGATCCACCTGACCTGAATCTCAGATGCTTTGAGGTAGAGAAGGTCCGAGGTCAGTCAGAGGCAGCGAGTGAGGCAGGGATGGAGGCAGCGACCGAGGCAGAGATGGAGGCAGCGAGTCAGAGGAAGAGCTCAGTGTAGTTTTGCCCTGCAGCTCAGGAACATCAGGGGAGGCAGCTGTGTGTGTTTCTGTGCGTGTGTTCAAGTGTCTAGTTTGTGTGGTTTATGGGGACTTCGACAGCATACACACACTGTCTCTATTGGGAACCCCTGCTCTAATCAGAGAAAGACACACACACACACAGAGACAGACATGAACAGAGGTGCAGAGAGAGACAGATAGATCGTCAGCAGGCCTTGATGGGGAAAGAAGGGAAATGTTGAGAAACGTCAACAATTCGAAAAGGATAGCAAAAATATAAACCGGCCTAAATCAAATCTTTACTTCTCAGCTTTGCATTTTAAACACTGGCAATGTTCTCATTATTTTCTAAATGTGGGGCTTGTGCTTGTTTTACGTTCTCTGTAAGGCTGCGTGCGGAATGTTAAATAATTGACGAGGCTCGCTGGATCAAACAAGCTGAGAGGCTCTGTTTCTGCTGCTCTGTATTCCGAGGGCCTCCACTAGTGTGTGTGTGTGTGTGTGTGCGTGCGAGAGTGTGGGTGTGTTTGTGCGCGTGAGCGTGTGGGTGAGTGCAAGTGTGTGCGCGGGCGTGTAGATATATTTGTGGCAGAATCGGTTGAAATTCTGCATCAAGCGAGCGGAATTCAGACGGTTTTTCATTCCTGTTTGTGAAAGATGGTTTGATCATCACAGGAGCCTCGAGCGAACATGAGAAACATGCTGAAGTCAGTCTGCAGCTCACAGTCTGCAGCTCACAGTCTGCAGCTCACAGTCCGTAGCTCACAGTCTGCAGCCTACAGTCTGCAGCTCACAGTCTGCAGCTCACAGTCTGCAGCTCACAGTCTGCAGCTCACAGTCTGCAGCCTACAGTCTGCAGCTCACAGTCTGCAGCTCACAGTCTGCAGCTCACAGTCTGCAGCTCACAGTCTGCAGCTCAGAGTCTGCAGCTCACAGTCTGCAGCCTACAGTCTGCAGCTCACAGTCTGCAGCTCACAGTCTGCAGCTCACAGTCTGCAGCCTACAGTCTGCAGCTCACAGTCTGCAGCTCACCGTCTGCAGCTCACCGTCTGCAGCTCACAGTCTGCAGCTCAGAGTCTGCAGCTCACAGTCTGCAGCTCACAGTCTGCAGCTCACAGTCTGCAGCTCACAGTCTGTAGCTCACTGTCTGCAGCTCACAGTCTGCAGCTCAGAGTCTGCAGCTCACAGTCTGCAGCTCACAGTCTGCAGCTCACAGTCTGCAGCTCAAAGTCTGCAGCTCAGAGTCTGCAGCTCACAGTCTGCAGCTCAGAGTCTGCAGCTCAGAGTCTGCAGCTCACAGTCTGCAGCTCACAGTCTGCAGCTCACAGTCTGCAGCTCACAGTCTGCAGCTCACAGTCTGCAGCTCAAAGTCTGCAGCTCAGAGTCTGCAGCTCAGAGTCTGCAGCTCACAGTCTGTAGCTCACAGTCTGCAGCTCACAGTCTGTAGCTCACTGTCTGCAGCTCACAGTCTGCAGCTCAGAGTCTGCAGCTCACAGTCTGCAGCTCACAGTCTGCAGCTCACAGTCTGCAGCTCACAGTCTGCAGCTCACAGTCTGCAGCTCACAGTCTGTAGCTCATGGTCTGCAGTGTAAAAATATATATGTATATATATATACATAAAGATAGAATAGAAATATAAGAATATGAGTGTGATTAAACACCAGAGGATGGTAAGTATGTCCACAGTAGTGCAGATTTACTCAGCGTGACACAAACTCTCTAAGAGGCAAAAAATAACAAAAATATATTTGTGGGAAAAACAAGTTAATTAGAAGAAAACAACACTGTTCCTTATTGGTCATCAACATAACATATGACATCTTTTATTTCAGTGTGAGAGACATATTGTATGTCCATAATCTGAGCAACTCTGAGTAGTTCACCAGATAATATTATGACAGTATATCTCTAAACAAACTTACAGTTAGAGAACAAACATGCAAACTACCCTGGGCATTAGAGTACAGTCACACTAAACATGATGGATGTCTGAAGAATTCGCTTAGTTAAGGCGTGAAATGCAACAAGCTAAGTTCTAATGAACTACTGTACGTTACGAATACACAGCCTTGTTTTTTTCAGTGTGTACAGGTTCATGCACTTGATATCGATGTAACACAGTGATAATGGAGAGTTTACAGCATACGGATGAATCCAGAAGGATTTGGGTTGTGACAAATAGCAGCTGACGCCTATATCGCAGTTGTGTGTTTGCTACTGTAGTTGCTGTATGTGTGTGTGTGTGTGTGTGTGTGTGCGTGCGCGGAGGTGTTTTCCGGCGCTCCGGGGCTGTGTGTCTACGTACAGAGGTGTGTGTGTGTGTGTTCTCGGTGAGTGTAATCGGTTTGCAGGCTGTATCTGTCCTGTGATGAGTTGTGCTGTGAAGCACAGAGCAACAAACTGGCTAGTGAGGGTGAGATGGAGTAAACACACACACACACACACACACACACTCAAACCCATACAAACACACACACACAGGCATACATACACAATGATGCACGCACAAACACACACACACACAGACACACAGGGTTTTTGATAGCAGGACGCAATCAAGTCCAATTTCGATAAGAGCTTACGGGTGAATTGAGCAAATCATTTTCGAATGATCGTAAAAAAAACACAAAAGGTTCAAAAAAAAAAAGCGTTTTGGTTGATGAAAGAGGAAATGTTCTATATGAAAACAACCACAATAACAAAACAGCGTTCTTTAAGGACTCACTTACAGCTACTTTCGGCTTTTTAGCCGAAAGCCACTTGAGTCCTGAGCCTGTCTGCTGTGAACAGCAGCCCCTGAGTTCAGCCATGCCTCCATGGATCCTGACCACACCAGGGGCTGCTGGAAGCAGTCCCCCCACAGGCAGACCTCTAGGACCTGGGCAGTCATCAAAGGAAGTACCCCTGCCTTCCCTTCTGTGCTGGCTCTCCCTGTCCAGAGAGTGACAGAGAGAGAGAGAGGAGGGGGGTTGAGACAGAGAGAGGTTGAGAGATAGAGGGTTTGAGAGAGAGATGGTGAGAGAGAGGTAGAGAGAGAGAGGCAGACGGAGAGAGATGGTGAGAGAGAAGTAGAGAGGCAGACGGAGAGAGATGGTGAGAGAGAGAGAGAGAGAGAGAGGCAGACAGAGAGAGAAAAAGAGAGAGAGAGAAACACCAAGACTGACTCTGGCTGAAAGGTCAGGGGTCACTGAGTGTGATAGTGTAGCAGTGTGACCTCTGCTCTATTCTGTGCCTGAGGGAGAGGATATGTCACTAAATCCTCTTTGATTTCCAATAAAGGAGCCGTCCCATAATGCCCCTGTGTTAGAGAGCCGGGCGGACGGACGGACGGGGAGGGGGGGGTGAATCTCTTGTGTGTGTGTGGGTCTGTGTGAGTGTGTGTGTGTGTGTGTGTGTGTGTGTGTTTGAGTATGTTC
>CM059305.1:7237500-7295000 GCA_030340665.1 Neosalanx taihuensis
CCCTGTGCTAAACTGTCTCCCTCCTCATCCACCAGAAACACTTCAGACCAGCCGTGTATCGCTGCTTGGTTACTAAGTGACGAGCTGACAGTAATGATCAACTCAGAAAAGGAAGCGTTGTACCGAATGACACCGTTCATTTAGTGTGACCTCTGTGTGACCTCAGTGTGACCTCAGAGTGACCTCAGTGTGACCCCCAGATTGACCCTCTGACTCCGGTGTGTTGGTCCTCCTCTACCTATCCCAGCACCCCCTGCTCTGCGCCTGTCTGTCAACGAGACTCTGGTGGTGGATCCTGGACAGAATGTGACGCTCTCCTGCGAGGTGACGTCTGGATTCCCCGTCCCCACGGTAACGTGGTCGCGCTACCCCAGGAAGCTGCCTAGGAGCGCCGTGGTCAGCGAGCGCTCTCTGACCCTGCGCTCCGTCACCCCCGACGACTCGGACTTCTACAACTGCACCGCTGTCAACAACGTGGGGAACCCCGCCAGGAAGAACGTCAACCTACTCGTGAGAAGTACGTGTGTGTGTGGGGGGGGAGGGGGGGTTGTGTGTTGTGTGTGTGTGTGTGGGGTTGTGTGTTGTGTGCGGGTGGGATTGTGTGTGTGTGTGTGTGTGTGTGTGTGTGGGGGGTGGTTGTGTGTTGTGGTGTGTATGGGGGGGGTTGTGTGTGTGTGTGGGGGGGGGGGTTGTTGTGTTGTGGTGTGTGTGGGGGGTCGTGTGTGTTGTGGTGTGTGCGGGTGGGATTGTGTTTGTGTGTGTGTGTGTGTGTGTGGGGGGGGGTTGTGTGTTGTGGTGTGTGTGTGTGTGGGGGGGGGGTGTGGGGGGGTTGTGTGTGTGTGTGGGGTTGTGTGTTGTGGTGTGTGTGTGCCTGTGTTCTCCCCCATTAGTTCACATGGACTAAACATCCACTCAAGAGCGGCTTTCAAATTCAACTGTGTGTGTGTGTGTGCTTGTCTGTGTACGCCTGTGTGTGTGTGTGTGTGTGTGTGTGTATTGGAGTCTTTGTGTCGACAGTTGATCTATGATTAGCTCTGTCGCTATGCAACCATGTCAGAAGCAGAGGTTAAGTGTGTCTCTGTAATAACCTGCTATTAAACAAAAGCCATCATTCTGTGGCCTTTTAGGCTATTCTTATCCCGTTTAATCATTTTTATTTACTCAAATTAATTGGACTTGAGTGGAAGTAATTAGAGCACGCTGTGTCTGCTAGAATGAGCTGGGTGGGTGTTTCTCTTCTTGGTAATGTGACTGAACACAGCAAGGAGAAAACACTCCCATCATCCTCTTCAAACACACACACACAGACCCAGGTGTCTTCCAGGGACTTCAGGCACCTGTGAGAACATAAGGCCATCCATGTCTCTGAAGTTAGTTAGCTAGCTCATTAACCATATGCTAGGCAGATGCAGGAGGAGAAAAACCACAGGACCTGTGCAACGTATGACTCAGCACACTGATTCATCTTCACTCCCCTCTCCCCTCCCCTCCTCTCCCCTGATCTCCTCCTTTTCCCTCCCCTCATCCTCTTCCCTCCTCTCTCCCCTGTCCTCCTCTCTATCCTCCTCCCCTCCTCTCCCTCCTCCCCTCTTCTCTCCTCCCTCCTCCTCTCCTCTTTTTCTCTCCCATCCTCCCCACTCCTCCCCCCTCCTCTCTTCTTTTTCCCTCCCCTCCTCTCCTCCTCCTCCTCCCCTCCTCCTCCTCCTCTCCTCCTCCTCCTCCTCCCCTCCTCCCCTCCCCTCCCCTCCCCTCCCCTCCTCCTCCCTCCTCCCCTCCTCCCCTCCTCCCCTCCTCTCCTCCAGGCATGACTAACCTGACCTTCCAGATCACCCCTGACTCCAACAAAGACAGTGAGAGCCTCCAGATGGGTCGTGACCTCAAGCTGTCGTGTCATGTGGACGCCCAGCCTCAGGACAAGGTCAACTACACCTGGTACAAGAACGGCGTCCCCATCTACACCTCGGACAGCCTCATCGTGCTGCGCAGCGACCCGGACATGGCCCCAGGGACCAGCAGTCTGGAGATCGTGGACCTGAAGTTCAGAGACTTGGCTACCTACAGCTGCGTCGCCAACTTTCCTGGGAGCAGAGTGCCCGAACTCAGGATGGATGTCAACATCACCCAGAACAGCGGTAAGCAGAAAGCTTTAGAAGCTTCTGGAAAAATCGTAACCGACTATTCAAAAATTTCGCATTTGCTGTTAAAAGGCTCCTCTTGTCACCAGTACAGATCACTGTTGTGTGTACAGCATTAAAGCTAACCTAACTGCTGAGTAAGTGTGAAAACGTTCCTTAAAAGACCTTCCCCTTTGTGTCAACCGCATTGCCCCAACTTCCCCGAAGGCACTTACTGAATATTCATCACTATTACTTAGATTGATTATTAATCAAAGCAGTCTCATAAATGAGTCAATCCTAACTGCCATAACATAAATCCAAGATCACTTTCTTCCAGTCTTGTCTGAGTCACAGCTAGTGGATGTGATTTATCGCAGACAGATGATAGAACAGTGTAATTAGTTCCCCCTCCCACACACAGCGGCCAGTTCAGCAGACGCCGTCTTGTCTTCAGCAGACAGATACTCTGGGTGAGGATATCCCCCCTCACCCCTCCTCCTCCCTCTCCCTCCCCCTCCTGAGGACAGTAGTGAGCACCCCTGCCCGTGTGATTTCCCCTTTCTCTCATCTCCCCCACGGAGGGAGGAGGGAGGGAGGGAGGAGGGAGAAGGGGGAGATGTATGTTTCCTCCCCCTTCCTTTCCTCTCCCTTCAAACGTTCTCCGTCCCTCGATTCTGGACGTCCGTCCGGCTTCATCACTTCATTCGTCTCAATTCTCCAAAGTCTCTCTCCGTGTCTCTGTGCCAGCAGGCCATTTTTCTCTCCGTCTCCTCCCCTGGCTAGCATGTCCGTCTCTCTGCGGCGTCCGTTTGTTGCCGTTTCAAACTGTCTGTTGGCACGATGGATGGGCGTGAGGGGGAGGGTGACCTTGAGGCCGACACGCGCCAGCGAGCATCGACTTTGACATTCCCCAGGATGCAGCCGGCCACTTAAGTGTCCAATAAAAACACGTCAACATGTTTCCTCAATGCCTTTCCTGTTTCCTCTCTCGTTCCTCCCTCCCTCCCTCCCTCCCTCCCTCCCTCCCTTTCTCCCTCCCTCCCTCCCTCCCTCCCTCCCTCCCTCCCTCCCTCCCTCCCTCCCTCCCTCCCTCCCTCCCTCCCTCCCTCCCTCCCTCCTTCCTTCCTTCCTTCCTTCCTTCCTTCCTTCCTTCCTTCCTTCCTTCTCTCCTCCACTCCCTCCCTTCCTTAATCTTTCCTTCTTTTTCCCCTCCCTCCCTCAGTCACTCCCCCAGTTCTGTCGGTGCCTCCGGGGGGTCGGTGGTGAGCGTGAGGGAGGGCGGGAACGCAGAGCTGGTGTGCCTGGTGGACGGTAAGCCCCGCCCCCTCTGCTGTGGTCGCGTGCGGACAAAGACCTGGCCATGCCCTCGGGGGAGTGGGTCGTGGAGACGAGAGACGGCCGTCTGCGCATCGACAACGTCAGCAGGGACATGATGGGAGCGTACCGCTGTCAGACAGCGCCCTACAACGGCCTGAACATCAAGAGACGCGAGGCGCAGGTTCAGCTCAACGTCCAGTGTGAGTAGATGTTCTCTAACATTCCCAGCATTCCCTCTGCTTTCGCCGCTCAATCCAAGACTCTTAATACATTTGAGTCATTTATCAGACGCTCTTATCCAGAGCCACTTTACAGCAAGAACAGGGACATTCACTCCTGAGGCAAGTTGGGGTGAAGTGCCTTGCCCAAGGACACCACGTCATGTTGACACAGCCGGGGTTCGAACCAGGGCCCTCCTGATTACTAACCCAACACCCTAACCGACTGTACCGCATGACCCCCAAGTCTTAATAGTCCTTATTAAAGGCTGCAGAATCTTACTGAGTCAAACAACCCGAAACGATGAATCGAACCCTGAGTCGACTGTGTTCCTGTAGCTGATCCTGAATAGACTCACAGATGTTTGCTTGCTCAAGCGAAACACAAAGGCTCTCTGCCATGACTTGATTATGGGCTTGTGTAAAACGTGAGCAGTCCATTTCTAAATGGATATATCTGCTTATGTGTGTGTTGTCGGTCCTCTTTGTGTACCTAACCCATAAACTGAATGAGGCCGCCAGGAAAAAAATACAGTCCACAAAAGAAGAATGATAATAATTGAGTTCTCAGCCATGAACTTGTGAAAGCATCAATGCGTGATGGAGAAGCCCGCTGTCCGTCCCCTCCTCTCTCCTCCCCCTCTCTCGTTCTTCCTTTCTCTCGCTCCTCTCCATTCTCCTCTCTCGCTCTCTCCTCTCTCTCTCTCCTCCTCCCCTCCTCGCTCACTGTGGAAGTGCAGCAGGATTTACAAGGCTGGCTGATTCAGGCGGAGGACCAGTGACACATAGCTCTCCTCATTCTCCAGCGTCTGTGATTTATAGAGCAGGTGGCCACCCCACTCCCACCACAGAGGGGTGAGGGAAGGGGGAGACGGGGAGAGAGAGAGAGACAGGGGGAGAGAGAGGGAGAGAGACAGTGATGGAGAAAGAGAGCAGGGGGGAGAGAGAGAGACAGGGGGCAGAGAGAGGGAGAGAGAGAGGGGACAGAGAGAGAGAGAGGCAGAGAGAGAGACATTTACTCATTTACTCTCTCTCTCTGAGAGAAGACAGAGAGAGAGAGAGAGGGAGGGAGGGAGAGAGAGCCCAGCTATGAACAGTGAGCCCATCCTTTCTGCTGCTCTCTGTGTTGATTCGTTCATTTTATCAGGTTTGTTTTCCTCCATTTAGCACCATTGATCGATACAATGGAAAGATGCTATCATTTTTTATGGAGGCTTTATAATTAAGTGAACCCCCAAGCCTTTTTGCCTCCCCCTCCCCCTCCCCCTCCCTCCCTCCCTCCCTCCCTCCCTCCCTCCCTCCCTCCCTCCCTCCCTCCCTCCCTCCCTCCCTCCCTCCCTCCCTCCCTCCCTCCCTCCCTCCCTCCCTCCCTCCCTCCCTCCCTCCCTCCCTCCCTCCCTCCCTCCCTCCCTCCCTCCCTCCCTCCCTCTGACTCGGTGCTTCCTTTTCAGGCTGGTCCTGTAATGTCGCTGTTCTTCCTCATTGCTATCCTCATCATCATCAATCACCCAGCACCTCACCATCATGCCCGCCCGCCCGCTCCGCTCCCGCTCTCTCTCTTTTACTCCCTCCCTCCTCAGCTCCCTCTCTTCCTCTCCGTCATCCACGGTCGCTCTCTCTATCTCACCCTGGTACCTCCCTTTTCTCTGTCATCCATCTTCCTCCATCACTTTCTCCCGTCTGTCCCCCCGCTCCCCCTCCTCCCCCTCCCCCTCCCCCTCTCCCATCACGGACCCCAACACAAATGGATTTCTACTGTGTTTACCCCAAACGTTGAGTCTGTTTGAACAGGCTTTGCGGGAAAGATTCGTCCTCTGCAGAAAGTAAAGATGGTGATTGGGTGTTTGGGGATTAGATATCTTTGTGAAATTGAAGTGTTCGAGGCCCTGGGAGCTCTTAGAGAACCACAGAGAGAGACTCTGAACATGGAACATGGGCGTGTTATTGGTGGTTCCATCTGTGGGGTCCAGGCTGACAGCAGAGAGAGAGAGAGAGAGAGAGAGAGAGAGAGAGAGAGAGAGAGAGAGAGAGAGAGAGAGAGAGAGAGAGAGAGAGAGAGAGAGAGAGAGAGAGAGAGAGAGAGAGAGAGAGAGAGAGAGAGAGAGAGAGAGAGAGAGAGAGAGAGAGAGAGAGAGAGAGAGAGAGAGAGAGAGAGAGCTGAGTGCAGGTTGTGGGATATTTAACATGATCTCTCTATCAGCCAACCCATCTCCATGCTTCTGTTCCTCTTTTGCTCTAATGCACATTCTCCCTCTTCATCTAGCTCCTAGCTCCTCATCCCTCAGTTTTTCGTATTTTTCTTTCCGCTTCTCTCTTCTCTCACGCTCTCTCTCGCTTTCTCTCTCTCTCGCTTTCTCTCTCCTTCTCTCTCCGTCTCTCTCTCGTGCTCTCTCTCTCTCTCTCTCCCTTGAGTGCCCCGTCGACTCATCACTCTTGTCTACTTCTCGGTTTCTTCCTCCCCCCCCTCCCCTCACTCACCCGATCTCTTTCTCCTTTTTCTTTGTCCTCATCTCTATTCTCCCTCATGATGATATTTCCCTCCTTTTTTTGGATAATATTCTGCCCCCTTTGTGGCTCCCTCTCCTCTCGTGGGATATTACCTCGGCCTGGCGCCAAGGCCATTCTCCAGGAAACACTCCTCCAACGTTACCGCTCACACAACACACGAGAGGGATTTCATAGTTCATTAAAAAATATAACGTTAGATTATACTCGTTATTCTTTTTTTTTCCAGTTCACATATAAGCTTACAATTTTACACAACATTCTTTTAAGTGTTCGCTAAAGCTTGCTGTATGAAGTTTTTTTTCTATGTTTTTTTCTTTTTTACTGCTTGTAAACACTAATTAATCTAAGCTACATTATCTAATGTCTCTATCAGTTTATTTTCTTTTTCACTCTTCCTTGATAATTAATCACACCGATGTCATTCTAATTGCAGGCGTGTCAAATTCAGCACATCACTCGCTTATCTGCCCATCTGTCAGATCAGGGTTATAACACCGCCGATGATTGCACATCTATATCCACTGAGTGGGAGTCAGGCGGCTGAGCGGTTAGGGAATTAAGTTAGTAATCAGAAGGTTACGGGTTCGAATTCCCGGCAGTGCCAACATGACGTTGTGTCCTTGGGCTAAGGCACTTCACCCTATACTTGCCTCGGGGGGGGGGGGGGGGTAATGTCCCTGTACTTGCTGTGGTGAGTCACTCTGGATAAGAGCGTTTGATAAATGACTCAGATGTCAACGCAAACAGAAGCTTCTAGAATCTCAGGCTCCGGCTCTTGGCTGTCCAGCTCTCCATCTCCCGCTGTGTCGTTACCGAAGCTTCGGTATCCACGCTAATATGCCTTATTAACGGGGGTGGCTGGCGGGTGATTTGCGGTCATTTACGGACGCAGCGCAGCCTGGTTGACCCTGGGGTTAATGGTGGGTAGTCAGTCATTAGCCACAGATAGCTTCTGACAGGTTAATTACCCCACGGCTATGCTACGTATCCTGCCAAAAGTGACTGATTCGTCTAGTAGAGTCAGATTTAAACTGTCAGTTGGTATTGTAATGCGCCATTTGTCTTCAGTTTAAGACGGATATGCTGCTAGGAGCTGATGAGAGAGAGAGAGAGAGAGAGAGAGAGAGAGAGAGAGAGAGAGAGAGAGAGAGAGAGAGGGAGAGGGAGAGGGAGAGGGAGAGGGAGAGGGAGAGGGAGAGAGAGAGAGAGAGAGAGAGAGAGAGAGAGAGAGAGAGAGAGAGAGAGAGAGAGAGAGAGAGAGAGAGAGAGAGAGAGAGAGAGAGAGAGAGAGAGAGAGAGAGAGAGAGAGAGAGAGAGAGAGAGAGAGAGAGAGAGAGAGAGAGAGAGAGAGAGAGAGAGGAGAGAGAGAGAGAGAGGAGAGAGAGAGAGAGAGAGAGAGAGAGAGAGAGAGAGAGAGAGAGAGAGAGAGAGAGAGAGAGAGAGAGAGAGAGAGAGAGAGGGAGAGAGAGTACAGTACTACTGGCTCTACTTAGTTCCTCCATAAGTGGAAGTCAGTTGGCTAAGCGGTTAGGGCTATCAGGCTATATGAATGAGATAGTTGCCGGTTCGATTCGAGGCAGTGCCAACATGACGTTGTGTCCTTGGGCAAGGCACTTCACCCTACTTGCCTCCGGGGGGAATGTCCCTGTACTTGCTGTTAGTCTCTCTGGATAAGAGCGTCTGTTAAATGATTCAAATGTCAGTGATATATGCTCTGGGTCGTCATGGTCCTCCTCCTTGTCTCTCTGGTCTCTTCAGATCCTCCTCTCCTGGATCCGGTTTTCCAAGATGTCCGCTCCCCTATCCAGCAGTACGTGGTCCTGCGCTGTCAGGTGGTCAAATCCAACCCGCCCCGGATCTCCAACATCAGCTGGCTCCGGAACGGCGAGCCTTACCGGATGAGCCCGCCCGATCCACAGGAAGTTCCCCAGCTCCGGTTCAAACTGGATCCCACCAATAACGGGACGTACGAGTGTCGGGTCAGCAACACGGCCGGAACCTCCAGCTGCACCTTTAATGTCTCCTGTGAGTGACGTCAGGCTGGACGCCTTTTTAAATGGCGAGCTAGCGAGAGGAGGCGGGGCTTATCTGTGAGAGTCGATGGTCTTAACCAGTTCACCTAATGTCGTCAACCTTTTTTTTTTGTTCTTTTTTTTTTTTTTTACAAGAGTTTCGCCTCGGGGATTAATAAAGTATTCTGAATCTGAATTCTGAAATGGTATTTCTCACATTGTAGGGAGACATTTCAGAGACACAGATACACACACAGCACACACACACACACACACACACACACTGTATCTAACTAAACCTTTTTTTTTCTACGCAGCAAAGCCGTACAATGCAGAGTTTTACTACGACACTCCCAACCCTATTCGGACCCTGGGGAATAACTATTCCTACAACCTGCAGTGGACCCAGAGAGAACCAGCCGCCACAGGAAAAATCATAGGCTACTGGGTCAACGTCAGGAAGGTAACACACACACACACGTACACACACACACACACACACACACACACATGGGTTACACACACATACGGACACGCCCTCCCTCCCTGTGTACACAGACTGGTGTTTTAACACACACTTTCAAACAGTCATTCATTGTGAAAACATTCTCTGACACTGTGCCTCACAAAATGCTTTTTTCTCACACACACACACACACACACACACACACACACGCACACACACTCACACACCAGTACACTTTGTGTATTGAGCGTTGTGTGGATGGAGTGTGTGAGATTAGTCAACATGCGCTCACCAAGGCTGAGCTGTGGGAATAGCTGAGCTGTGTTGGACTGTCAATCAATAGAAACTTGCACTGAATTAACAAACTGCCTGATCTTCCAGCAGGGAGACACTTCTCTGTTCTTCTTCTTCAAATGAAGACAGTAGATTCCTCGGCATCTCTATTCCCCTGCCTTCCTCCCAGCTCAGCCCTAACCCCCGCACCCCCACACCCTCACACCCCCCCACACCGCGGCCCGATCATCAGCCGTGTCAGAATGACACGCCGCGCTGGGATGTCTGCTTAAATGACTTTTTTTTTTCTTTTTCGTTGGGATTAAGCCTTTCAGAAAGCGGCAGACACACGGTCTTTGATCGTATCGGTAACCTTCACACCTCAAGCACACCTCAGCTTCATCTGCCTGAAGGAATATCACGCACACGCACACCTGCACACTAACACTCCAGATCCAGACCCCGTCTAGACGATCAGTCCTGGATATTCGCTCGTATTACGGAGCCGTGAGCTGGTTTGATGTACGGTTGAAACCTCAGCTCGTCTACCGAAACCCTCCCTGAACCCAAGCCCCCGCTGGTGCTCTGTACTTTGAACCACAGAAGTCCATTCAGGTAGAAGCAGACATTACCGTTGGCCTGGCAACGGCAGCTCTGCAGACTCAAGGTGGAGTAGGGAGTTTTTATTTGCTGTATTGGTGGAAACCTGGCCCTGACCAGGCTAGGAGAAAGACGGATTGGAATGAATTGTACAGGGAAGACAGGGTTCAAAGACGACTGAGGAGAGAGGAAGGAGAGGGGGAGGAGGGGGAGGAAGGAGGAGGACACGGGTGAGGAGGAGGAGGGATAGATGAAGGAGGGAGAGAAGGTAGAGAGCAGGGAGAAGAGGAGGAGGAAGAGGGAGAGATGAAGGAGGGAGAGGAGGGAGAAGAGGAGGAGGAGGGAGAGATTAGGCTGATGCCTTTTATGTGGCTGAATAGTTAATCTTCTCTTTAAAGCTCCTACCTCCTCCAGTGTCTGCTGGGACCTGAGAGTTAGCCTGGGAGATCCTCTGCTGAGAGACAACATGAGAGGAGCTGAAACATCGACAACATGCAGGCAGGAGGGGGAGGAACAGACAAGAGCTGGCCTTATCTGCTGTGCTCTCCAGAAGGGGTGTGTGTGTGTGTGTAGACGTGTGTGTGTGTGTGTGTACGTGTGTGTGTAGATGTGTGTGTGTGTGTAGATGTGTGTGTGTGTAGATGTGTGTGTGTGTAGATGTGTGTGTAGATGTGTGTGTAGATGTGTGTGTGTGTAGATGTGTGTGTAGATGTGTGTGTGTGTGTGTAGATGTGTGTGTGTGTGTAGATGTGTGTGTGTGTACGTGTGTGTGTAGATGTGCGTGTGTGTGTGTAGATGTGTGTGTGTGTGTAGATGTGTGTGTGTGTAGATGTGTGTGTAGATGTAGATGTGTGTGTAGATGTGTGTGTAGATGTGTGTGTGTAGATGTGTGTGTAGATGTGTGTGTGTATGTACGTATGTATGTATGTGTGTGTATGTGTGTGTGTACGTGTGTGTGCATGGCAGAATTTTGGGAAGTGTCTAAACACTTCCTGTCTAAATGCTGCTCATCACAGCAGTCAGTTCCTCCTGCCTCGTCAGACATGAACTCTTCATGTTACAGCAGTCGTTCAGCAGATCAGCAGTCGTTAACGTTAAGCCTTCAGCATCCTCACTGACATCTTCCATATCAACGTTTCACACACACACACACGCACGCACGCACACCCGCGCACACACACACACACACGCACGCACACCCGCGCACACACACACACACACACACTGGTAGTCTTGGCCTCACAAACACACACACACACACACACACTGGTAGTCTTGGCCTCACAAACACACACGCACACACACACACACACACACTGGTAGTCTTGGCCTCACAAACACACACGCACACACACACACACACACTGGTAGTCTTGGCCTCACAAACACACACGCACACACACACACACACACTGGTAGTCTTGGCCTCACAAAGACACACACACACACACACAAGCAACAACAATTTAGCCAATAAAGCAACATCTGTCACCTCTGTCCCACGACACATTAAAGTGTGTGCGTCAGTGCGCGTGTGTCAGCCTGTTTTGTGTCTGACAGTAACGTTGAAATGAGTGTGCGGTCGCATGCGTGCGTGTTTGCACGTGTGTGTGTGTGTGTGTATAAGTGGAGGCAGTTAAATACTGCCTGTCAGCAAGTTTGTGCTCTCACAGGATTGTAGTATTTCCCTCCTGTGTCTCCTCCTAAACAAGAGCCTTACAAGGCACTTTCACTAGCGAGCGCAAACACTCGCTCTCACCCAGAGTCTGGGCCTGTGAAGCTCACACCAAGTTAACACCAAGGCCGTTCCTGCAGTTCCTGAAATTGTTGTACGATGGATCAAAACTTCCATTAAAGAATCCCCACAGTGGTCTAGAAGTTCCTCACCTAAGCGTTTCTTTCTGTTAGCCCAAGGACTCTTCACGTGTGAATCGATACGCCACTCTTACGTGCACCGTGGATGCGGAAAGGAAAGTCCACATCCGCCCCTGAAAGTAGTCCCTGAAAAGAGACCTTCTGATTACTAACCGGACACCCTAGCTAACCGCACCACACGACTCCATATTTTTGGTGTGTGTGTGTCCTTCTACCCAGATGAAGCAGAACTTGATGTCCAAGCAGGTTGACATGAAGGAGCCAGTGAAGGGAGTCTTGATGTCCTACACCATATCGGACCTCCGGATCCCTCTGTCCTACGAGGTGCGCCTGGCCCCCATCACCACCTACAGCACCGGGGACTACATCAGTCGCACCATCCAGTACTCTGAACGTGAGTCACTGCTGCCCACTGCCTCCCACGGCTCAGAGCCAAAATGGCCGCCCATGGTGATAGAGAGTCTATGGAGCGCTGGCTCTGTTGAAGGAAGTGACACGCAGTATTGACACACGTCCCTCTGTTTCTACAGCCTACACCTACCTAAGTCCTTCAGGTGAGACACTTCTCACCCCTGCTGCTGGCTTTACTGCCCTCCCTCCCTCCCTCCCTCCCTCCCTCCCTCCCTCCCTCCCTCCCTCCCTCCCTCCCTCCCTCCCTCCCTCCCTGAGGGAACCACACGTGGGTCATCTGATTGGCTGGGGCTTTCTCATTTGCAGTGTGTGTATGTGCGTGCGCATTTATGCGTGTTTGTGTTCATTTTTGTGTGTGTGTGTGTGTGTTCATTTATGCATGTGTGTGTTCATGTGTGTGTGTTCATGTGTTCATGTGTGTGTGTGTGTGTGTGTGTTCATGTGTGTGTGTGTGTTAATGTGTGTGTGCGTGTTCATGTGTTCGTGTGTGTGTGTGTTCATGTGTGTGTTCATGTGTTCGTGTGTGTGTGTGTTCATGTGTGTGTGTGTGTTAATGTGTGTGTGCGTGTTCATGTGTTCGTGTGTGTGTGTGTTCATGTGTTCATGTGTTCGTGTGTGTGTGTGTGTTCATGTGTGTGTGTGTGTTAATGTGTGTGTGCATGTTCATGTGTTCGTGTGTGTGTGTGTGTGTGTGTGTTCATGTGTGTGTTCATGTGTGTGTGTGTTTCTCTCCAGACCAAGTGTGCGGCTTTGAGGACGACCGTATTTGCGGTTTCTCTCAGGACCGCAGCGACGTTTTCGATTGGACCAGACAGAACTACCTGACCAGGAACCCCAAGCGATCGTCCAATACCGGGCCGGAGTTAGACCGGAGCGGCACCAAGGAGGGTGAGCGGGCGTCCGTACCCCGCCCTGCGGTCACCGCGGCGACGGCGGGGTGTGACCGTACTGGGTTGTTGTTGTGAGTGCGTGACAGGGCCTCTCTCCCTGACAGGGTTCTACATGTTCATCGAGGCGTCTCGGCCCCGGGCCCCTGGGGACAGAGCCAGGCTCCTGTCCCCTCTCTATAACGTGACGGTCGCCAAGGGTCCCAAAGGATCGGGCCGTCAGGCTTACTGCATCTCCTTCTATTACCACATGAAGGGCAAACACATCGGTGAGTCACAACTGAGAGTCACACCCTGCTGAGGGGCCGCTCCACGTGTGTGTCTGGGTGTGTGTTTGTATGTGTGTGTGTGTGTGTGTACGTGGGTGTGTGTGGGTGTACGTGTATGTGTGTGTGTACGTGCATGCGTGTGTGTGTGTGTCTGTCACAGCTAATGTCCAGCCTCCACCTGGTGTCTTTGGAAAACCCTCCTTCACCCCCCCCCTCCCCCACACACACAGAGGTGAGGCGTGGGCGTGGGTTTATCCGTCTGCGATTGCGGCAGGTGTGATGTCACAGTTCCAGGTTCCTTCGACTCGCGGTGTCGAAGAGAGCCTCGTGGAACTTTGTTCTGTTTCTTTAAGGTTTTAGCGCGCACATTTAGAACCAAACACACACTCTCTTGCACACGCGCACGCACACACACACACACACACACACACTCTAATGAAAAATCCATGCTTTTCATCGAAGCACATTAGTGAGTCTGAGTGGCTGGAGGCTGTGGCCCACCTTATTGAAGATAATATGGTATTAATAAGCAGAGGTGTTGTGGCAGGGAGCAGAGAGGACTGACTGAGAGGAAGAGGGGGAGGAGAGGAGAGGAGGGGGAGAGGAGAGGAGGGGAGGGGAGAGTGGGGGAGGGAATCCATCCAACCCTCCATCCATCCATCCATCCATCATCTCCTCTCCACCTCCTCCCATTGGCTCTTTATTTCTCTCTTTCTCTCGGGGGAGGAGGGGGAGGAGAGATAGAGGGGAGGAGAGATAGAGGAAGCCAGACTGGAGGAGGGAGACTGCCTGCTGTGTAGTTGCGGCGGTGTTTTCGTTCGTCCATCCGGCATGCAGGACTCATCCTACTGAAGCTGGTCTGGTTACTGTCATATCCAGGGAGCCTGGAGGACACAGAGCACCAGTGTGTGTGTGTGTGTGTGTGTGTGTGTGTGTGTGTGTGTGTGTGTGTGTGTGTGTGTGTGTGTGTGTGTGTGTGTGTGTGTGTGTGTGTGTGTGTGTGTGTGTGTGTGTGTGAGGACGGGGGAGGGAAGCTCTTCATTAGGCATTGGGAACAGAGTGTAACTGAGGCTGACTGTTTGGCAAGCTGCTGTGTGTGTGTGTGTGTGTCCATGTCACCTCACCCTGGTGTGACATCTTGGATAAACTCTCTGGGATGAGGCCAGAGAGAGACTTGACCATGACATGAAGAGAGAGAGAGAGAAGAGATAAAGAGGTGCAGACGAATTGATGGATGTTGAGACGAGGACTGTGGTTGTCTCAGTCGATCTGGATTGTCTACATGCTATACACACACGCACGCACACACGCATACACACACGTACACACAGCAGGTAACCTGACCCCCCCCCCCCATCCTCAGCTTTGCTCACTTTGTCTGATGCTCCTGCAGACAAGCTTTGCATGATTTCAGACGATCAATAAATCCTGTACCCTGCTTGGTGCCTTTACCTGCCCCTCCTGGAGGCAGACGAGACAGGGAGGGAGGGAGGGAGACAGGGAGGGAGGGAGGGAGGGAGGGAGGGAGGGAGGGAGGGAGGGAGGGAGGGAGGGAGGGAGGGAGGGAGAGGAGGGGGCTACCTGCTGCCTATCCCCCTTCCTCTCACTCGGCTAGTCGGGCCTGCTCTGGATCGACCTTCTGACTGCTTCATTAGCCTGCTAGCTCATTTCCCGTGTAGCCAACAGAACCATTAATAACCACCTGACTCTTAAACCAATAGTGTGTGTGTGCCTGTGTGTGTGTGTGCCTGTGTGTGTGTGTGTTGGTTTAAGAGACTAGTGGTTGTTAATGCTCCAGTTAAGAGCTCAGAGAGGAGCATGAGGGAGATGAACGAGCCTGTGGATGCTGCTAGCAGGAGGTGCTGCTAGCAGGAGGTCCATCCTCAGCCTCTCTCTTCCTCCCACTCTGTATGAGTGTACACACACACACACACACGCCTGTGGTAGTGCACACGCATGTGTCGCTGCATGTATGTGTAGACATGCCGGTGTCTTGTCTCACTAGGGATACAATCCTTCCATCCTTCCGTTCCTCCCTCTCCTCGTTCCTCCTCTTGATGACTCCGTCCCTGCTCTGTCCAAACGGCCACAGCATGACTCCATGTCCCTGCACTGGGCTGACATTCCAGTGTGAATTATAGATCTGGCTTCTCTTAAGTACAAAGTCGGAGTAATAACTTAATTCCTGATTCAGGCGGGGAGTGGGGGGGGGGGGGGGTGTATCCAGTCCCCTTGTGTGTGTGTATTACTGCATGTCTTCATGTGTGTGTGTGTTTTCATGTGTGTGTGTGTGTTTGTGTGTGTTATGGTGTGTGTATTACTGCATGTCTTCATGTGTGTGTGTGTGTGTGTTGCTGCATGTCTTCATGTGTGTGTGTGTGTGTGTGTCTGTGTGTGTGTGTGTGTGTGTGTGTTGCTGCATGTCTTCATGTGTGTGTGTGTGTGTTACTGCATGTCTTCATGTGTGTGTGTGTGTGTGTGTTACTGCATGTCTTCATGTGTGTGTGTGTGTGTGTGTATTAATGCATGCCTTCATGTGTTTGTGTTACCGCATGTCTTCGTGTGTGTGTGTGTGTGTTACTGCATGTCTTCATGTGTGTGTGTGTGTGTGTTACTGCATGTCTTCATGTGTGTGTGTGTGTGTATTAATGCATGCCTTCATGTGTTTGTGTTACCGCATGTCTTCGTGTGTGTGTGTTACTGCATGTCTTTGTGTGTGTGTGTGTATTACTGCATGCCTTCATGTGTTTGTGTTACCGCATGTCTTCGTGTGTGTGTGTTTTCGTGTGTGTGTGTGTTACTGCATGTCTTCGTGTGTGTGTGTGTGTTACTGCATGTCTTCATGTGTGTGTGTGTGTGTGTGTTGCAGGCACCCTGAACGTGCTCCTGCGTGTGAAGAGCATAGCGTCAGTGGACAGTCTGGTGTGGAGCCTCTCTGGAGAGAAGGGGCCAGACTGGAAACAGGCTAACATCGCCATCAACCCCGTAGGATCCTTCCAGGTAACCACGGAGACGGAACCACGGAGACGGGTTGTGTGTGTGTGTGTGTGTTTGTGTGTGTGTGTTCAGAGCTGACTTACAGAGGCATGTGTTTATCACCCCAGGTCTTCCTTCCTGTGCTGACTGGGCTGTGTGTGTGTGTGTGTGTGTGTGTGTGTGTGTGTGTGTGTGTGTGTGTGTGTGTGTGTGTGTGTGTGACTTCTCCCTCACCCTCCACCCTCCAAGGCATTATGTGTGAAAGAGTGTGTGTTTGTGTGTGTGTTTGTGTGTGTCACCACACTTCACACTGTAAAAGTATTAAGCTTAACACTCTCAGCCACCAGCAGGGACGTGAGTCATGTGGGTTGGTCAGGCAGACAGACAGGGGATCAGACACAGACAGACAGACAGACAGACAGACAGAGGCAGACAGACAGGCAGGCAGACAGACAGACAGAGGCAGACAGACAGACAGGCAGGCACACAGACAGACAGACAGACAGGCAGTTACACAGACAGGCAGACAGAGGCAGACAGACAGACAGGCAGGCACACAGACAGACAGACAGGCAGTTACACAGACAGACAGACAGACAGACAGAGGCAGACAGACAGACAGGCAGGCTCACAGACAGACAGACAGGCAGTTACACAGACAGACAGACAGACAGACAGAGGCAGACAGACAGGCAGACAGACAGACAGACAGACAGGCAGTTACACAGACAGACAGGCAGACAGAGGCAGACAGACAGACAGGCAGGCTCACAGACAGACAGACAGGCAGTTACACAGACAGACAGACAGACAGACAGACAGAGGCAGACAGACAGGCAGACAGACAGACAGGCAGTTACACAGACAGACAGGCAGACAGAGGCAGACAGACAGGCAGACAGACAGACAGACAGGCAGTTACACAGACAGACAGACAGACAGAGGCAGACAGACAGCTCTTCAGTGTGTGTCTGAACTGTAACTACAGTACCAGATCTACTGACATCCCTGTGAGGCACTGAGAGTTTGACTCAGTGTTAACTGCAGGGTCCAACTATCTTACTCACACACACACACACTCTCTCTCACATACTCACACACACTCACACACGCACACACCTTCTGTTGTTTTTCGTAGTTAACTGGCTAGCCAAACATGCGCCTGTCTTCCTGTAAAAGAATGCGAAGTAAAGAAATTAGATAAACCTTTTTATTTGTCCTCCAGGGGGTGGAAATTGCAGTTCACAACAGCAGCAGGGTAAAGTACAGCACACAGAGTTGCAGGGTAATATAACAGCAATGACAATAACAATAGCAATAGCACGATAAAGTCCAATAAAAAAAATACGAAAATAAGTAAGTTAAGTAGTCCAGTTAAGTAGTCCAGTATAAAAAAAATAAGTAAGTTAAGTAGACATATAGACAGTTAGTGCACTTAAGGATAATTACAGAATTGCAAAAAAAATAAGTAAGTTAAGTAGACATGTAAGCAGTTATTGCACTTGAGGAGAGTTACAGAATTACAGTATTTGCAAAAAATAAGTAAGTTAGGTAGACATATAGACAGTTATGGCCCTGCCCTTCTGAAAGAAGCTCAGGTGAGGGGGGCGGGGGGCGGTGAGCATCCTGTGCCTGGTCTGGACGCTGTCCCATGTTTACTAATAGGAGCAGAGCAGAGAGTCTTCCTCCACCGCTCCCACTGGCCAGGAAGCTCATGTTGACGGAGGGAAGGCTCAGGAACCCCCCCCCCACACACACACACACACACACACACACACACACACTTATCTTCCAGTTCCTGACCTAACCCCCTCACCCCTGCTCCCACCTCTTTAGTCCTCTCTCTCTCTTCCCCCTTATCTCTCTTCTTTTCCTCCTCCCTCCTCCTCCACCCCCCACACACACACACACTCACACACACACACACACACACACTCCCACACACACACTCCCCCACACACACACACTCACACACCCACACACACTCCCCCACACACACTCCCACACACACTCCCACACACACTCCCCCACACACACACTCCCACACACACTCCCCCACACACACTCCCACACACACCTCCCCCACACACACTCCCCCACACACACTCACACACACACACTCACACACACACTCCCCACACACACACTCCCCCACACACACTCACACACACACTCCCACACATCCCTGCACATGTAGAACACAGCCTCCCAGATGTGAGCTGGTGAGCTGAGAGCTTCTGAATGGTGATAATAGTTAAGCAGACAGCTACAAAGCCAGGAAGTGCTCATTAATAAAGCAGCTCTTCCTTTCAGATCTGCTGAAATATTCATCCCTTTTTTTGACAAAGGCACGGGGAGGGGAGCGACAGGGACACAGGAGGAGGTGGAGGAGGAGGAGGAGAAGGGGGGTGGTTGTGGCGTTCCCCTCCTGCTCCTGTTTGAAAAGTCTTCCCCCTCCTCCTCTCCCCTCTCTCCCTCCTCCTCCCCTTCTCTCCCATCCTCTCCCCTCCTCCCCTTCTCTCCCTCCCTCTGTCTCGTCCCCCTCCCCTCCTCTCTCCTCCTCCCCTCCTCTCCCTCCCTCTGTCTCCAACCCCTCCCCTCCTCCCCTCTTTCCCACCCTCTCCCCCTCTGTGTTGCAAATCGAGGCTGAATAATGCAAGGACACAAAGCCTCGATCTCTGAAACAGCGAGTGGGGAAGCGTTGGTAGGAACACCTGAGTAATGGCTCCCTCTCCGCTAACCCCTCTTCACACCGGGGACCAGGCTCCCTGCTGATCCCTGGACATGGAGCTGAGGCAGGGCGGAGGGAGAGACGGCCTTATGGCCTCCCCATCTCTCCCTCCTTCCCTCTCTCACCCACCCCCTCCTCCTCCCGTCTGTTTTGTCCGCCCCGAATCCTGTTTTCTCTCCGATCAATGCTGACGATGAGGAGGTTCCCTCTGACAACAGGAATCGGGGCATCACACGCTGTAGTTTCTCTCCTGGTTTGATTGGCTGTCTAGTTCCCTCCTTCCTCATCGATCCGTGTTTGTTCCATGGACAGTAAGTGGACAAGGTGTGAGTTAAGGGCCTCTGCCCACAATGCTCAAGTGGAGAAGTTTCTATCCTATCCGGCATCAGCCCAGGCTTGGTATTGCACCATCAGCCTGTATTGAGTTAGGCTGGGCTCAGACAGAGGGATCTTAGCCAGCGGGGAGTCTGGGTTTTGGCAGAGAGAACGTGTGTGAGACAACGTTTGTCTTGAGTGAACTCATACTGACTATCCAGTGAAAGGAGCCTGGAGAGAGAGGGATTGAAAGTGAAATTGTGATGGAGAGAGAGGTAGAAAGAGAGTTAGAAAGCGAGAGAAGGTGAGAGAGAGGTAGAAAGAGAGAGGATGAGAGAGAGAGGAGAGAGAGAGAGAGAGAGAGAGAGAGAGAGGGTGATAAGTTAAGAGATAAGGTGAGAGAGAGAGAGAGAGAAGCTGAGAGAGAGGTAGAACGAGAGAGAGGGTGAGAGAGAGGGGTAGAAAGAGAGAGAGAGGGTGAGAGCGAGACTACTTGGGTCCATAGTCTTTAGTTCTCACTTGAAGAAGTAAAAGATGAAGTCATAGTTTCTGTCAACCCTACAGCCTACAAGACGTGCGACTAGTAGCTGTTCCTAACCACATCTAAGAACAGTGACTCAGACGGATGGACGTCCTCCGCTTTCAAGTCTAAAACATGTTTCTTGTTTTCAGCTGAGTAATCGTCTGCGTGTGCGTCAGTGCATGAGCTGGGAGTTCCTGTTAGCGGAATAGTTTGATACACCGCCGTCTTTACCACAGCAGAAAATTAGCACCTGTCAGGAACTAAACTGTGTTGTTCCCCACTGTTACACGGTTGCGTTCACATTCCAGAAGAACTCCATTTTTAAAAAGGCATGAGTGACCGGATTTAGACAGTAACCATAGCGAAGGAGAAGGAGAGCTATAGTGATGTGATGCCCAAGTAGAGAGAGAGAGAGAAAGAGAGAAGTTGAAACTAAATGAGCTGTTCATGCAGATTAGGCCGGATGGGTTGCCAGCGTTCGTCGCGAACCCTCTACTGCCGCACCCAAAGGCCATCTGTGTTCCTCCTGGCTCTGCACTGCCTGGGGGTTTGTTTGAAAACAGGGCAACCCACACTTCTGTCACAACACACACTGCATGTATTTCACTCTCTCTCTCTCTCTCTCTCTCTCTCTCTCTCTCCTCTTTCTCTCTTTCTCTTTCTCACTCTCTCTCCCTTCTCTCTCTCTCACTTCAAAGGCGTATCTCCAGGCAGTTTCCCCTCTGGCATATTTTTTGCAGGTCTGCAGATCAATGCTTACATTAAAGGTTACAAGCCTTGGCAAAACCCCATGTTAGCGACCTTCCTCGCCGCTGCTCTCCACCCTGCCGTACCACAGCTGCCCTCATCTCCCATCACTTTCCTCAGAGGGAGAGTGTGTGTGTGTGTGTGTGTGTTCATTCTCCTCACGGAATCAAACAAACCTCCACTAACAAACGAGCACACTTGTGAGGTATATCCAGGCTTACCTCCCTCTATCCCTTCATCCCTCTACCCCCCTTCCATCCCTCCATCCCTCCGTTACTGTCAAGCCTCTCTTCGTTCTTGTGTTTATTCAAACATGTCCCTCGTTTGGGGATCAAATTAGCGAGCCGGAGAGAAGCAGCGGATCTGGTGTTTGTCTCTGCCTCGTGGTTTAATTGGAGAGAGGGAGAGATGGAGAGAGAGATGAGGGAGAGATGGAGAGAGCGATGAGGGAGAGATGGAGAGAGCGATGAGGGAGAGATGGAGAGAGCGATGAGGGAGAGATGGAGAGAGCGATGAGGGAGAGATGGAGAGAGCGATGAGGGAGAGATGGAGAGAGCGATGAGGGAGAGATGGAGAGAGCGATGAGGGGGAGATGGAGAGAGAGAGATGAGGGAGGGATGGAGAGAGAGAGATGAGGGAGGGATGGAGAGAGAGAGATGAGGGAGAGATGGAGAGAGAGAGATGAGGGAGGGATGGAGAGAGAGAGATGAGGGAGAGATGGAGAGAGAGTGTGAAGGACAGAGGAAATGAGAGCGAAAGCGATAGATGGACAGGGCATTTTATCTAAGGTGAAAGAGAGAGAGCGCATTTAACATCTCACCTTCTGCTTCTCTAATTGGGGCCTCTTGACCTGTTCCACTCTGATTCTGATACGCAATGAATATGTGATGGAATAGAGGCCCACACACACACACACACACACAGACACCAACACACATACACACACAGACACCAACACACACACACACACACACAGGTACGCACACATCCAATAGCTGAGGTGGTTAGTTAGGTTCAACGCAGGAGAGACATCACACATCTGACTGAACACACCGAAAGACTACATGGATTCAACCAGGAAGTTGTTGTCGTAAGCTCTTGTCTCTATTTATATTCTTCTCTCTGGTTTCCATTTAAATTAAGAATACATCAGGCCAGGAACAGGAAGGAAGGGGGTGTGTGTGTCGTTGTGGCTGGTTTATTTGTGCGCTGTGTGGCTCTTCAGCGGAATGTGTTCCTGCTCTTGATTAGCTCAGTGGGAGAGGGAGCGGCCTTCTTTATCCTGAGTAATTAAGCTGTCAGTCAAAAGCAAATGGTAAAAAAGGGGGATTGGGACCCAGTTCACGCACACACAGACACACACACACAGAGGTGGCTGTTCTGTGTCAAATACTTCCCTGCTCACTGCTTTTAAACAGTTTTGGCGACTTTTCAGCTAAATGCTTTGCTTAGAACGGTGGGAGCTCGCACAGTTTGACCCTGTAATGATGCCTGGAACACTTCTAACAATCTGTAGTCATTAAATTGTTGTTTTTAATTGTACACTGTGAGAGAATTAGGAGTGTTTTGATTTCCTGTTTGTGCCTCTACCCCATGTGGTGTTTAATGGTGTATTTCCTGTATATTGAGGGTGTATTTCCTGTCTATTGAGGGTGTATTTCCTGTCTATTGAGGGTGTACTTCCTGTCCACCTCAGGTGGTGTTTGAAGGTGTTCGGGGATTGGGCTATGAAGGGGACATCGCCATCGACGATGTGTCAATCAAGAAAGACAAGTGTAAACAGGATAACCCTCTGACTAACACAGGTACGTCCAGTGTGTGTGTGTGTGTGTGTGTGTGTGTGTGTGTGTGTGTGTGTGTGTGTGTGTGAGGGTATCCCTCTGTCTCTCTCCCTAAATTCTGGCTCTGCATTCCTCTCGGCACAGAGGCAGCTGGAGGTTTCCAATCCAGCTCTGTGAGCGCCCGGGCAGGGGTCCAGCAGGGGTCCCCCCTCCCCCACATCACCCCCACATCACCCCACCTCAGCAGCCAGCTTTATCAAAGTACCAAGTCCCAGCATCTCTCCCAGCACCATGCCAGCCCTCTGTGCTAGCGTGCAACCCTCCTATCGCCAACAGGGAGTCCCCAGACCCTCCTGCCCTGATCCTGGCTGCTCCCCCTATCAGCACCCCCTGTGGAGGGAGGGCAACATTACGCCCCACCCCCCTCCTGGCTCCTGGCTCAGACGGCCAGTTAGTCCCAGTGACTGGAGACACACTGGCAGACAGACTAGCTCCTTAACACCATCCAACACCACCAAAAAAATCTAAACAGCTAAACATGCATTTAGGTCGTAAATCAAGCGGGATGGAACAATGTCAACAAGTATTTAAGCGTGCGAATGCCAATGTTTTTGTACAGCGTTTTCCTTTCCTGAGGCAAATCTGTCGAGATGTTTACGCGATTATCACCTTGTTCATTTTATTCATTTCAATCTTGAAACGTTAAGGCAAATTGCTGCGCGGCGCTAACTAAAATTCATAACACGAAGCCAATAGAGAGTGCAGAATCCTGCTAGCTGCCCCCATCAGTCATCCTCATCAAAATCGCGATGCCCAAACAAAAATCCGCGCGAGAAAGAAAAACACAACAGAACGCTGAATTATTAACCAGCAGACTGTGTCCCCCAAACTGGCATGTTGAAGACACAAGAGAGACTGAGGGAGACAGTGTGAGGTGGGGGGAGGGAGGGAGGGAGGGAGAGAGGGAGGGAGGGAGGGAGGGAGGGAGGGAGGGAGGGAGGGAGGGAGGGAGGGAGGGAGGGAGGGAGGGAGGGAGGGAGGGAGAAGGGGTAGGAGCGAGACTCGGGCCGCTGGTGGCGCGGGGGGGGGTGTGGGGGGGAGGGGGGGATCCTGGGGTAGAGGCTGAATAATGGATGAGGGTTGTAAACAGGAAGCAGTACGCTGGTCTCTGCAGACTGCTCTGTAGGACACCGTCACACTGAGGCAGATGGAGCGTTACTGCCAGAGACGCACAGCCTCAGCCAGGGCCACCACCCCAGCCTCACCACCCCAGCCTCACCACCCCAGCCTCACCACCCCAGCCTCACCACCCCAGCCTCACCACCCCAGCCTCACCACCCCAGCCTCAACCTGATGAAGAGCAGGGACCTGCAGCAGTGTCAGACTGTTCTGATGAAGAGCAGGGACCTGCAGCAGAGTCAGACTGTCCTGATGAAGAGGAGGGACCTGCAGCAGAGTCAGACTGTCCTGATGAAGAGGAGGGACCTGCAGCAGAGTCAGACTGTCCTGATGAAGAGGAGGGACCTGCAGCAGTGTCAGACTGACCTGATGAAGAGGAGGGACCTGCAGCAGAGTCAGACTGTCCTGATGAAGAGGAGGGACCTGCAGCAGAGTCAGACTGTCCTGATGAAGAGGAGGGACCTGCAGCAGAGTCAGACTGTCCTGATGAAGAGGAGGGACCTGCAGCAGAGTCAGACTGTCCTGATGAAGAGGAGGGACCTGCAGCAGAGTCAGACTGTCCTGATGAAGAGGAGGGACCTGCAGCAGAGTCAGACTGTCCTGATGAAGAGGAGGGACCTGCAGCAGAGTCAGACTGTCCTGATGAAGAGGAGGGACCTGCAGCAGAGTCAGACTGTCCTGATGAAGAGGAGGGACCTGCAGCTGAGTCAGACTGTCCTGATGAAGAGGAGGGACCTGCAGCAGAGTCAGACTGTCCTGATGAAGAGGAGGGACCTGCAGCTGAGTCAGACTGTCCTGATGAAGAGGAGGGACCTGCAGCAGAGTCAGACTGTCCTGATGAAGAGGAGGGACCTGCAGCAGAGTCAGACTGTCCTGATGAAGAGGAGGGACCTGCAGCAGAGTCAGACTGTCCTGATGAAGAGGAGGGACCTGCAGCAGAGTCAGACTGTCCTGATGAAGAGGAGGGACCTGCAGCTGAGTCAGACTGTCCTGATGAAGAGGAGGGACCTGCAGCAGAGTCAGACTGTCCTGATGAAGAGGAGGGACCTGCAGCTGAGTCAGACTGTCCTGATGAAGAGGAGGGACACTGAGAGGCTGACCGTTATGTTGCATTCAGATGTGGAACAGCGTGCACAGCTTATGAAACCAGCCACATGAATGGAGAGGCGTTCAGGGAGGGGCTTAGCTTGTGTGTGTGTGTGTGTGTGTGTGTGTGTGTGCGCGTGTGTGAATCTGTTTATTTCCGTGCCAGCAAGCTTGTGCCTCGTGGGTGGTCTGCCATCCCACGAGCCTCTCTGCTTCCTGCTCCCCTCTCAGGATGGGCTAGTGTGCGTGCCCAGTAGAATTAACAAGCTGATACATCACCTGTTCACACACACATGCACATATACTCACATGCACACACAGACACACACACACACACTTCCTGAGGTAGGTCAGCTGTTTGGTAGCAGGGGACTGGGAGATCATGTGGTTTCCTTAAAATGAATGATGATTGGCTATGACATGTTTTCTGTAACTCCCCCTCATAAATCACTGGGGCTGTCTGGAACCTGGCTCAGGGGCTGAGGTGTGTGTGTGTATGTGTGTGTGTGTGTGTGTGTGTGACTGTGAGTGAGTGTGTGCGTGTGCTTCTACAAAGGTACTGGGTTGAGTTCTGGGGACTGAGATGGCCAAGGGAGGACTTCGACTGTGTCCGGTGAACCATTTCTGGGTAGATTTAGCCATACGTTTAGGGTCATTATCTCGCTGAAAGACCCAGTGACGACCCATCTTCAGCTTTTGGGCAGAGACCACCAGATTTTGATTTCAAATGTCCTGGTATTTCAAAGCATTCATGATGCCATGCACCCTAACAAGGTTCCCAGGGCCTTTGGAAGAGAAACAGCCCCACAGCATCACCGATCCTCCCCCATACTTCACAGTAGGCATGAGGTGCTTCTCTGCATACTCATCTTTTGTGTTCCGCCAGACCCACTTAGAGTGTTTGTTGCCAAAAGCTCTATCTTTGTCTCATCAGACCAAAGCACACGGTCCCAGTTGAAGGTCATGTACCGCTTAGCGAACTCCAGACGTTTGCGATATTGAGTGGGAAAAGGTTTTTCCTTGCATGCCTCCCAAACAGCCTGTTGGCATGTAGATAGCGCCTGATGGTTGTTTTGGAGACTTTGTGACCTCAAGATGCTACCATTCCTTGCATTTCTGTGACAGTGAGCTTTGGAGATTTTTTTTTTATTTCTCTCACCATCCTCCTTACTGTGCATAGTGGCAAAATGAACTTGCGTCCTCGTCCAGGCTTGTTTACCACTGTTCCAGTAGTTTTTAAACTTCTTGACGATTCCTCTGACTGTAGATATGGGCAGATGTAGGCGAGTGGCTATTGTCTTGTAGCCATTGCCTGATTTGTGAAGGTCGACACACATCTGCCTTACTTGAATGGCATGTTCCTTTGTCTTTCCCATGTTGAAGAGAAATGGCCTCTGTGTCACGTCATATTTATACCCCAGAGAAACAGGAAGTTATGAATTACTAATTAAATGTTCCTACATACTCTGATCAACTTTGTAAACTACTGTAGAAATGAGAGAAATACTTTAATCACATTTATTTTCTAGGAATTGTTAGGGGTGCCAATAATTGTGGAACAGGTGTTTTATGAAATATAATTACTTCTTAGTCAAGGATTTTTTTTACGTTAAATTCACTTGAGTTGAAGGTTACATTTTTCAAAAATTTTCAGTGAGAGAGTATGCTTCTGCAATAAAAATTGCATTTATTTTAAGGCTTTTAACACATCTTAAACAGGGGTGCCAATAATTATGGAGGACACTGTATGTGTATAGATTGGATGATTTTCCAATGGCCTCTTTCCAATTTCAGATCCGCACACCCTGCCTGTGCATCTTCTCCCCCTCCTCCTGTTCCCCCTCCTGTCCCCCCTCCCCCCACTCCTGTCCCCCCCTCCCCCCCCTCCTCTCCTTCCTCTCCTCTCCTCTGGACATCACAGGTACACAGCTGGCCCTGCTGCTGAAGCTAATTCAGCTTGGTCCTTAACTGGGAGCAGCATCTGACAGACACACTACACTTCCTCCTCCTCCTCCTCCTCTGTCTCTTTCTCCCCCTTTCCTCTCCTCCATCCTCACCCACCCCCTCTCCTCCTCTGTCTCTTTCTCCCCCTTTCCTCTCCTCCATCCTCACCCACCCCCTCCTCATCCTCTCCTCCCCTGTCTCTTTCTCTCTGTTTCCTCTTTTCCTTCTCATTCTCCTTCTCTCCTCCTCCTCCTCTCCTCCTCCTCTTCTCCCCCTTCTCCTCCTCTCCTCCTCCTGTCCTCCTCATCTCCTCCTCCTCTCCTCCTCATCTCCTCCTCCTCTCCTCTTCTCCTCCTTCTCCTCCTCTCCTCCTCCTTCTCTCCTCTTTCTTTCTTTCCTCCTCCTCCTCCTCCTCCTCATACCAGCACGACAGACTCCTCATCCACAACTCCCCCAGAGCACTTTCCCAAACTCTCTCCTCCTTCAGAAGACCTTGAGCCGGGCTGGTGCCAGGCACTTAACTCCAGCACCATACAAGAGCGCCGAATCAAAAGCTTTATTATGAATCTATTGATTTCCTGCCTGCTGTAGAAACCACTGATATAAATTCATATTGATCTAATATAAACAATACCTGCCCTTATTTATGGAACTCATTCCAGAGGCAGCTTGCATACCTAATGTACTGTTGACTTTGTGAGATTGCGCAAGTACATGCAGGCAAGGTGTGTGTCTGTGCTCTCGTGTGCGTGTGTGCGGATGTGTGTGTGCGTGCGCGCTCGTGCATGCGCGCGTGTGTTCGACAGCACACATCCTGAAATGATCTCAAACGACCAACCGATTCATTTGGGTCGTTCAGAAAGCTTCGTCTCCCATCCAGGCACGTTGAGCCTGCTGGAGGGAGAAGTGCTGTTTGGACGCGCGCATGTTAAACAACACGCTCGGTTTAAAGACGACATCAATCAAAAGCGAAATTGCTTGTCTCCAAGTTCCTCTGGCTTCCAGAGCGTTTCCTCCGCCGCTCATCTGACTCTGGACAGACTCGAAAGATTCTCGCCCCCCGTGTGACCCCTGCAAGCTCGTCCCTCCAGTCGTCTGAGTCATGTGATGTTCCGCACAGCTGTTCCTCAGATCTGGAACTTCAGGACGCCGAGGTGTAGACAGAACCCGGAACATCTCAGAGGAGCGGACGGGACTAGCGTCGTTCGTATTTGGCACACGTTCTGTGTTTTTATCCAGCGCAAGCTCGCAAACATGGCATATTTGCATAATTGGGTGGTGTTTGTATTAGAATCGACAGGCTTGTTTGTGTGTGTTTGTGTGTGTTTCTGTGTGTGTGTGTGTGTTTGTTGCAGTGCCAAACTGCCATTTTGTGAACTTGGGATTTGTAAAACTCCATATCTAATCTAGTTAATGTCTTTAATAAAAAGACTAATGTCTTTTGTTGTTGTTGTTGGTCTTTCCTCAGTTCTGACTGGTGGAGCCCCATCGCAGCGTTGTCTCCCATTGGGTGGCGCCTTGACCCTTGCCCTCTGCTCCCGCCTCCTGCTGCTCTACAGATGATGAGCGTCTCCTTGAAGACTCCCTCAGTCTGCAGAAACACAGCTGCCCCAAACTCCAGACACTTTCCCTGGCTTCACCTGCCCTTCCTCCACACTTCCTGGTTCCCCCCCCCCATCCGAGCGCCATCTTGTTCCCCTGCCACCCCTCCCTCATGTGTTCACGCCCCCCACCTGGAAGCGTATCTGTCTGTCTCGTGTGTGTATAGCTTGATTCGTCTTGCGCTCCTTATACACCTTCTTTTTCGTAGGGTTGACCTGAGGTCGCTGGCGTTGACCCCGGTCACCCATCTACCATCCAGCATGTCACCCCATCCTGCTAACCCCAAACCATCCCTGTACATCCCTCCATTCTCTCACACTCCTCCCTCACCCATCCCAACCCCCCCCCCCCCGGCACACCAAAGTGTCGAACTCTCTACCAAAGAAGACGCTGGAACCAGAGGAAGCGATGGATGAGGGAGGCTTGAGAAGGGGAGGGGGAGTAGAAAGAAAACCCCTTCCTTTCGTGGCCCCCCCCCCCCCCTCACCCCAGGGGGGCCAGGGAACTGCAAAAAGAGAGCAGAGAGAGACAGGGGAAGAGAAGGATGGAAAACATGGAGGGAAGGACAGAACGACGAGGAGATCCTTCTGACCTCTGACCTCGGAGACGGACGTCCTGTTGTTGGACTTTGACACAACGTGTACATTTATCTATATATGATATATTACAAAGTTTAAACAAACACTTAGACACACAGTGACATCACAGGAAATGACTATGTGAAACTATAGAAGCACAAGTTTATACGATCTCTCTTTTTCCGGCGGGGGGGGTGGGAGGGGGGTGGGGGTTCCTCTGTGTTGTGTGTTGTCCCATCAAACGTTGTGTTCCGATTTTGTCCTGGGTTGAAAAATTCAAGGATTGATTTTAGCCCAACAAAGGAGAACCCTGTTTATATTTATGGTTACGTTGGGTTGAGGTCGTATTTGTTGACCGCACAATCGTGCTTCATGTCTCAGCGGAACTTGTTGGCAGTGCGGGTCACCCCCTCCACTGTGTTGTTGGAGTCAGTTACCCCTACCCACCCTGCAACACCCCTCCTCAGTAGACACACACACTGACACACACACACTGCTACAGCCAATACCCTCTCCCTTCAGCAGGATGACCTTGAGAGAGAGAGAGCACATCCTGTTTACTCTCCCTCAGACAGAAAGGAAGTGGGGTTAGGGAACTGGAGGACAGGAAGTTCCCCGCTGAAGTTCCTGCAGGTGGACCCGGGGACAAGGGAGTGGGGGGGGGGGGGTGGAGGGGGAGGGGGGGGGGGGGGGGGGAGGCGTCACGGAGGGACTCAGCTCCGAAGGGTTTCGGAACGTCCATGTTGTCTCTGTTGTTTGAGATAGCGGGGCTGTCACCTGGGCAGGTGCACCTTCACACCGAGTCAGCTTATCTAGTTTGAATGTACGTCACGGAACACTGAAGACAGTGGATAGATCTCCATAACTAAGCCTGCGACTTGGGAACTCGCTGCAGTTCACCTCCATCCCTCCATCATCACCCTCCAGTGAAAGAGCAGCGTCATCAGAGCCTTCAGGGTCTTGTCCGAGCGCCTGACTCGTTTTTGCGAGTGCGTTTGAAAAGACAAACTCCCGGTCACTCCCCTCGGACCAGGAGGTGACCCGGTCAGGCCCCCTGTGGTGTGTCACTGTGCTTGCTTGCACCTGCTTGGAAACCGTTTTGCTTTTCTCCATGATGTCACAGGCATCCACCTGCCCTGAACACCTGCTCTGTCCATCCCCAGCATGCTCAGGTGTGTTTGCACGTGGAGGAATTCTAACATCCACACCGTGGGGAGGCAGGAGGGGCCAGGCTAGTCTGCATGCTTCCTCCTGTCTTCACATGGAAGCTCATTAAGGATCACCTCGTTAAGGATCACCTCGTTAAGGATCACCTCGTTAAGGATCACCTCGTTAAGGATCACCTCGTTAAGGATCTGGGCTGTTCACGTCTGACAGTTTAGAATGCAGAAGAACATGAAACCAAGGAGATGTTACGCTCGTTTAGATGACGCCTGTCTGTGCATTCGTCCTCATGTGCGTTCGTGTGTGTGTGTGTGTGTGTGTGTGTGTGTGTGGGATCAGGTGTCTTACCTCATCCTCTCCCCATCTCCTGTTGCTTCTCTGCAGTGCTGTGTTGGCCATACGTCATTCAGTTCAACAGGGATGACTGCTGCAGCACTAAGAACCCTGACTCATATCTGTATACCCATATATTTAGATTGTAGCCATGTTTAGATTTCATTATAGGCTGGAGAAATCCTTAGTAACAATGCCTGACCTAGGACAGAATTCAGTTACAGTCAATGCGCCATGAGAAATTAGCATTCTGCATAGATATACAAACGGAAAAAGACCTGAAACCCGCTGTGATTGCTGCACTGTCAGTCTGTTTGATATAATAATGTTTGAGAAAGAATTAAGTGATAAAAACAAGGATAATGTGGAACATTTATGCCCTGGGTCATGTTCTGTAGAACAAACAAACATCGCCTTTTTTCCATTTTTGTGAGTCACGCCCATTTAAGACAGTTATGTATACTTGGCATGTCCTTAGCAGTGTGCGTCGGACATACCCATTTATTAGAACATTGAGGTGGTAAGTTGATTAAAGTTGTTGGATGTAAACTGTCAGGAATCAGACGCCATTGGTGAGACCATCGACATCTGTAGGGAGTATTTCACTGCTCACATTAATAACCCTCATGGACCTACCACCAAACACCCCTATGTGGTGATCTAGTAGTACGACCCACTTTTCATAAAAAGGCTGTCACAACGGGTAATGGGCACTTCTTAACGCAGTGAGTTAAAACCTGAAGTTCCTGTAGTTTTAACCTTGGTTATCACAGTATGAGTATGGTTATCACCGTTTCATGATAACCTTCCTTGAACTGATGGCTTAGAGCGACAGTGAGTTTTTGCTCGCGGTCACAGTGCCTCTTTAGACCAATCCCAAGGTCTGTAGAAAACAGACATGTTCTCCATGTTTTTAACACAACTGTGGTTGGAGGAACTTAGCGTTGACAACATCCGCATATTAAGAATGGCATCTGTATTCATCCATAATATTTGCATTCATTAAATGACACAATGGTCTGCTAGATTACACTCTCCACAATGTAAGCCATGAAATGCCTAACATGTTGTTGTTGTTTTTGAAATGACAAATCAGTCTTTGGGTCTTTGGCCACTTTGAATCGATTCTCTTGATGCACGTTGCAGAATGTTGACCACGCTGAAACGCGTGGCGTTATCAAACTCTCGTACCTTAAGCGTGAAAATGATCGTTAACTCATGGTTCCGTCCGTACGTTGTTGAATTCCATTTCATCACTGCGAGGCCGGTCGTCTTCACTTCATGGGTCTAAAGTCAATAAGGAGGAGCTCTGTGTTGCTTCAGCGTCGAACACTTGCCTCTAGAACTGTGTACAGTACGTCAGTTTGCATCGATTCAAATAGTGGAGATGTTTATTAGATTGTCCCTAGGATCATCACAGAAGCCATGTTGGTTTTCATGCCTTTCCTCTTGTCGTCAAACTGCTCCAGACTCCGTAAACATTCATCCCTGTAGGCTCATGTCAGACAGGTTCAGGATATCCATCCAGCAGCACAATATTCCCCCATATCAGCCTGGTTTCTCCTCAGATAGGTACCCACGTTAACCCCCTCTCCTGGGGGTCCCAGTACCCAGTCTAACCCCTTCTGCTGGGGGTCCCAGTACCCAGTCTAACCCCCTCTGCTGTGGGTCCCAGTACCCAGTCTAACCCCTTCTGCTGTGGGTCCCAGTACCCAGTCTAACCCCCTTCTGCTGGGGGTCCCAGTACCCAGTCTAACCCCTCTGCTGTGGGTCCCAGTACCCAGTCTTAAGCCTCAGTTTCACATGGACCTGCCTGCACTAGCCCATCAATCAGAAGCTGTTACAGAGGAGCAATGGGAGGGAGGCACCAGGCATCAGAACGCT
The DNA here is from genome assembly GCA_030340665.1 of Neosalanx taihuensis. NCBI lineage: Eukaryota > Metazoa > Chordata > Actinopteri > Osmeriformes > Salangidae > Neosalanx > Neosalanx taihuensis. Next base: position 7,269,297 of record CM059305.1, read on the forward strand.
TGAATGTTCCCTGGGAGAGAAAGGGAGGAGGAGAACGGATTTAAGAGAAGGAGTGAAGAGTAGAAAGGTATTAGTGGCCGGCTGTTGTATATTCTGTCATGATGTAATGAAATATTTTAGAGGAAAAATATATTTGAAATATGAACTCTGAAATGTATAAATAAATAATCATGAAAGGAAATCAAAGTGAGTTTGTTTGTTTTTTTCTTGTCTTTGCGCGTGATTTGTTTCGCTATATTCTGTGTTGTATCGTACTACAACAGCAACACATTCTGTTACAAAGACACGTATGATTGGTTGTATGTAGAATGTAACAAACCTCCAGCACACGAGGATCTTCGAGCTGAAATGTTGTCTTAGAGCTCCACAATCAGAACTGGTTCACACCAAAAGAGAGAGAGAAAGAATAGAAAAAACACCCTTTTCCACTTGGCAAAGAAAACAGAAAATAATTACAGTACATTCTTTGAGCAATTAGCAAGAGCAAATCATTTTCTTAAGAAGGCTTGTGTTCTACACAGCTAGAACGAGGTGTGCTAAGGAAGCTGCCAGCCTAGCAGTCCACAGGGACGAAGCTAAACCATTCAAAGCACTGCCTTTACGTAACAGAATAGAAACACAATGCGGTGGTCCTGATGAGAATTACAATGCGTTTCACTTTGCTACTTTGCCTACTACTTGTCTAAGTAGCTTGTTTATATATATATGTTTTATTTTTTTCCTCTGGCGAGCATTGACCTTTGACCTGGACCCCCCTCTAGGAAAGACAGAGGGAGAATTGTGAGTCAGGTGGCTCAGCGGTTAAGGCGTTGGGCTAGTGATCAAAAGGTCATGAGTTAAATTCCTGGCTGTGGCTGCATGATGTTGTGTCCATGGGCAAGGTACTTCACTCTACTTGCCTCAGGGGGGAATGTCCCTGTAATTGCTGTAATTGTTGTAAGTGCTAAATGACAACATTTTTTGAAAATGAGGCTTAGGTATGTTGTTGAGTTAGGTTTGGCATCCTATTGTTAAATTAAATTAGAAGTGTGGGATTACTGGGCTCGTAGCCACCTCCTACTCCTCCTCCCCCTCCTCCTCCTCCCCTGGACTCTCCTGAGACCTGAAACCACAACATGAAAGGATGGAGGGATGGGAGAGATGGGTGGATAGTGGATAGAAGGGTAATTAGGCTGCTCTTTTTAAAGCCCTGATTGTGGCTCTTGATGCCTGGTAGCTGGAGCACAGTCCAGGCTAAACGCTAGTCTTGTTGAAATGAGGGATTTTCACACGTGTTATCTTTGAATACAAACTCAGTGTGATTGTGATTTTTGGGGGCTGGTTTCGATAGGAGTATTAAACTATTAGGGTGTAATTACATGTGACTTAACAACCGTAAAAATATCACAGTTCACAGAACATTAACATTTTATTAACAGCGTACAAGTGTCTGAAATATGAGGGTGAGTTTTTTTCTGAATCGTATTGGATCGTTTAATAGAGAATGATTAAGAAAAAACAGTAAGAAGGTCAGTTTTGGTGGCGGTTGTTGGTTCAGTATTAACATACTTAGGAACACAGGCCTCTGGCGAAAATATTTTTTTTATATTATAGTATTTATATTATATATATTATATATATTATTACAATGTATTATATATTGTATTTTATATTATAGCTCCGCACGAACAGTTCAGCTCTGACACAATATTCATGACTTTAACCGACTTGTGTTGGACGAACCGGCTGTTTTCTATCAACTGGCCGCGCGACTCCACCTCGATAAGATAGAGTTGACGCGCGTGCGTGCGTGAGCGAGCGCGGCCCAACCTATGAATGTCAAATGAGGCGATCCGGGCGCGTGTGTTAGCCTGTGGTGCAGGATTCACCTTGAGCTCATTCGTTGCGGGTTATTATCAGAACGATATATTTTCTTCTCCTTTTGTGCTTTGCATTATTCATTTAACACATGCTCTTTTTTCAGTCTCTAGGATAGGATATCTTTAAATGGTTGCAAAGCAACAGTAGAGCTTTAGAAGTAAAATATTGAAGATGTATTAAAGTTTCACTATAAATGTCTCACAACCAAGACTGCATGAGTGTGTATATTGAAATCATAAATGTCTGGTGTTTTACACATCCCAGGGAAGGTTCTTTAAGGAAGTTGGCTACATTTTTTAAGAGTGAAACATGTTTTGTACAGTGATCCAGTGCTTCTCAAATCCTACTGTGTGTGTAGAGCACAAATGTACTGTAGCTTCAAGCCATAGGAATCTATAGTATGAGCCTGAAGTGCGTTAACCTTTGACATCAACTTTTCTTCTGCCATGCTGCCCCTCCACAGTCCAGGGGTCCTGGTCAGGACGTGAGTGAGCTTGTGGACCCAGGCCCTGGCTACCTTGATGGGGCTACCTTGACCTCCTGCCTGCCCTTGGAGGAAGGAAAACCAAGATGGGTGAAAACAAAAGATTAAATTTCATCGATGGACACGTGTGTTTGTGTATGTGTGTGTGGGTGTGTGTGTGTGTGTGCCGTCTCTCCTCTCAAGCTGTGTGTCACATCGTATGATCAATCCATATTTCTTCTTCATAGTCAGCGTTGGTGATACAGTTTCTCTGTTGATCGGCTTGTTGGGTCTGGAGGGAGCATGTTTATCAATCTCAGGTTTGTACCCCTCTCTCTCTCTCTCTCTCTCTCTCTCTCTACTGCACCTTCTCTCTCTCCCCCTTTCTTCTCTCTCTCTCTTCCCCCTCTCTCCATCTCTCTCTTCCTCTCTCCTTCCATCTCCCTCCCTCTCTCCCTCTGTCTTTCCATCTCTCTCTCTTCCTCTCTCCCTCCCCCCCTCTCTCTCTCCCTCCATCACCCTCTCCCTCCCTTTCTCTCTCTTCCTCTCTCCCTCCCTCCCCCCTCTCCCTCTCTCTCCCTCCCTCTTTATGATCATGGAGATGGTGGGTCTGCAATGGGTGTAGAAGCAACACGGATCCATCAAGCGTTGGTGTCAGTCTCATCACTCTGCTGTCAGAAGGATTTGCAGGCGTGTCGTATGTGTGTGTGTGTGTGGCTACACACCAGACAAGGCTTGTCTCAAGTGGACAGGCCTGTTATATATAGTCCGTAAATTGGGAAGTTGAAATACGAGAAAAGGAGAAACAGACTAAGAGAGAGACAGAAAGAAGAAGGGAAAAAAACACAGAACACATCTGAAGGCGATAAAACCGATGGAGGTGCCCGACCCCTCCTTATAAATAATGATCCAGCTGCTCGCTGTATGTGGAGAGGATCTGCTGACAGCGTCAGATCCATGCTCCATGACAGACAAGGTTGGACAGGAAGTCTCGAGGAGAAGCAGGAAGTCTGGAGGAACAACAGGAAGTCTGGAGAAATAACAGGAAGTTTCAAGGAATAACAGGAAGTCTGGAGGAACAACAGGAAGTCTGGAGGAATAACAGGAAGTTTCAAGGAATAACAGGAAGTCTGGAGGAACCAACAGGAAGTCTGGAGAAAAAAACAGGAAGTCTGGAGGAACAACAGGAAGTCTGGAGGAACAACAGGAAGTCTGGAGGAATATCAGGAAGTCAGGAGGAACAACAGCAAGTCTGGAGGAACAACAGGAAGTCTGGAGGAATATCAGGAAGTCAGGAGGAATATCAGGAAGTCTGGAGGAACCAACAGGAAGTCTGGAGGAACAACAGGAAGTCTGGAGGAATATCAGGAAGTCAGGAGGAACAACAGGAAGTCTGGAGGAACCAACAGGAAGTCTGGAGGAATATCAGCTAATGTACATTCATATGTACACATAGACGGGTGTGTGAACACACAAAACACACACGCACAACATTACCTAACAAGGCACCCCAGGAGCCCTACTTATATTTTGTCTCTTAATCTGTAGCATAATATCACACTTTAAAAAAAGCCTGCTGGTCGGCTTCTAAGAGCTTGTTTGCATGTATACGTGGTAATTTCTCTTAATGAAACCGTTGGGTTCTGTTTGAGAGAAGGAGGTTCTGAGAAAAGGCTCGGTTACAAATCCGTCCGACATTAAACCCTGAGGGGTCTTTAATGAGAATCTCTTTGATAAAAAACCCCCTTTTCTCTGTCTTAAATAAAGCACCACGAAACCGCTGGTGGACTGCATAATACCACATTAATCTGGGGCTCTGTGCAGAAATAACTGCTGCATGCCTTAGCCTATTTCCATCTCTGCTTCATACACATGCTGTGTCGCTCGCCCTTTCTCTTTCCTTTTCTCTCTCCCTCTCTTTTTTTCTCTCCAACTCACTTTCTCTGGTCATCTCTCCCCCCCCACCCCCACCTTCTCTCTCTTTCTCTCCCTTCTCCCTTTCCCTCCTTCTTTCTCCAACTGCTTCTCTACACACAGGAGAATATCTGATAAAAGCACCTTAATTGAAAACGTATTGTTGCAAGAGCAGATCATACCTTGGGCTCTTATAAATCGTATTAGGATCAACAAAAGTACTTAGAGCAGGTACGTCTGGAGAGGGGGAAAAAAACGAATTATATTCTACTGGTCATAAGGGATAATGTAGTGTTGAATCCACGGTACTCAATGGATTTCTGTATTCTTAACACACCATGGGGAAAAAAAAGAGTTCAGCTTCTGTATGTAAAATGTCCCTGTTCTGCAATTTACCAGTAATTAGTACATCTGAAAAGGAGGCCCTCGACTCAATAATCTAACGGCCTAGATGACCTTGTGTGGCTTGACCTCTATGATCCTTCCTACCGCAGGATGACTGTCTGTGTAATTAACCAGCAGATTTCATTTCATTATCACCCGCTTATTTTCATATCGCTCTCATTAAGCCGCCCTTCCTACTCGGCTATGTTTAGTTGTTGACACGTTCAGGACAAACCAAACTGGGCTAATCAGGGCTGGGCAGATAAAGGACACAGTGCTAAGTATGTTTGCTCTCCAAGGGGTGGTGCGGGATAGATAGCGGTTAGCACAGACCCACACATGTCTATCTGGGAACATCGTACCCAGGCTGTCATTGACGAGCGACGAGGCGGATCACGTGACCTCGGACCAAACCGAGTTGTCGAAAAAGCTTCTCGTCTCCAAATAAACGAAGCTCGTTGGCTCTGACACTGTCAGTTGTTTCATCTTCGCTCAGGGGAGGGGGTGGGGGGGCAGAGATATCCCGCATGTAACTAGGCCGGCCCCCTCCCCCCCACCACTAACTCCCACCCCCTCTCCTCTCCCAGAACTTTATTAACACAGATTTACTCTGGCAGAGAGCTCGAGGACCTGACTTGCATCTCAAGTAACACTGAAGCCTCCGAAGGCCTCCTGCTAAACGGACGAGTGAAACCGTCTTCGCAGCTCAATTCCAGCTACAAATTCCACTAAAGGGTCCCGGTTAGAGACACTCTGGCGAGTTGAAGGCCTTAAATTGAAGAGGAATTGGGTTTCTAACAAGACTCCCGAGCCCGGGTTAGAATTGACAAGCTGCGAGAGAGAGAGAAAAATTAAATAATGAAAAAAAAACGCGCTTAAATGCATTAAACGCACTTCATGGCTGTCAAAGAAGAGAGTAGGAGAGTATGTCGGCTACCAGACATGTTTGATAAAGTGTTGCATTTTTGTGTGTCTAAGAGTTCAGGTGCTGTGGAAGATATTACAGCTTTTATTATGTTCCATACTCAAGATCCAGACTTTGAACTTCAGACTTATTCACAGGTTGAGAGCGGTTTGGTTACATAAGAGGTGCGATACATTGAGTTGTATAGGCACAGTATTTATTCAGTGGTTGTTACTTTGGTTTCCATGAAAGTTAAATGACTTAAGATGTAATATCACACACTTGGAACCTTGTTTTCCACCTGAACTGCTGAAAGGTTATTATCTGCGTTCATGTTGACGTGCTTCATTATCCGACCCTAACCTTACTGAACCACCAGGCCAAACTTTTAACCCAATGACAGCTACTAGAAGAAGCATCCATTCTACAAACTGTGCATTAACTACTTAATGTTGGAAAACAGCCTTTTATCTACTATTCTCTGAGTTGTTAAAATATCCAAGTATGAATATACTTTTTTTCTGGCGTGTTCGCCATTAAAAGAAATACAGAGAAATACAAAGTTGCGTACTTCAAGTCTAATATGGTTTTAATGAAATTTGTGTAAAAAGGTTTACAGAGATCTGGGTCGAAAATAGTTGAGGACAGAACAGAACAGAGGTCGAACAGAGTTGAGGTTGGTTCATGTAGTCCAACTTGCTGTCTGTCCCTGACCCAGCATATTTATTACACGCACTTTCATATAAAGGTGTGTTCCTTGCAGATGCCTTAATAAATTTGGTTTCCCGAACACGGTGGGATGAGCGGAGACCTAGAACTTTCTCTGTCCATCCCGCCGCTGCAGTTTGCCATCGTCTCGTAAAAACACGAGATAGAGAACGAACAACTCAACACAAGTTCTGCTTTGAAAAATTCTAAGTCCTGTATATCGTAAAGCGATACGGATCATAAGCATGGAACATCGGAGTGAACGACCCGGGGACACGCCGTATGAGCGGGGGGACAGAGAGTCACGTCCCCCCGGCTGAAGTGTGGACGAGCTTTGGAAAACACACACCCTCCACTTTAATTTGCAGGCCCTCTAAAACAAGTCTGGCTTAATGAATTGGAAATGGTATTATTCACTAGAGGACCGGAGAGTAAATACGAGCGGCGCTTGGGAGAGAGAGCGACGTGGAAAATTACTTCTATCGCGAAGCCGGGAAGACCTGTCGATGGAGTGTAAATGAGATATGGAACGTGGTTTGTTTGAAATCGCTTCCGGAGAATAGCATGGGGGTGGGGGGTGGAGGGGTGTGGGGTGGAGGGGTGGGGGGGGGGTTCTGGGTGGGGTGTTAGATGTTGAAGAAGTATTCAGACGTATTTTCCTGAATCAGTGTCTTTCAGCCTCAGGATTCCTTTTCTCAGTTCCAGTGGAGATGTGAGGAGCTTTCTCCTGTGCCATTCACATCGATATGAATGACTTCTCTGATTTCTAAGGCACCCTGCAGAAAAATGTTTAATTAGCTAAGGCAGCAGGTTACAAGACAACACACCAGTAAAGTTACTACAGTCCAGAGATGGGAAGAGATACTGTACAAATACTGTGTTATATGCTAAAGTATATGTATCTCGTGTCGGTATTTTACTTGTTGGTATTTATTTTAATGACAACTTTTCTTCTCACTCCTTACATTTTTACCCCAAATATATGTATTTTCTACTTCTTACATTTCTTACATTGAGGCAGAGAGTGGAAGACATAGATAGAGGGCAAGAAGGAGAGAGGGAGGGAGCGATAGAGAGAAAGGTGAAAGAGAGACATAGAGAGGGAAGGAGACAGAGAGAGGGAAGGAGAGTGAAAGAGTGACCTGTGATCCAGCTGCTCCTGGTCCGACCCGGTAGTACCAGAACACTAACCTCAGCTCTCTGATCATTTATTAATGGAGTCGGCACAGGATGTGGAACGGTCCAATTAAAGCAGGCAGGCGGGGGTGAGACCATAGGGCCATGGAGGGCTGGCTCAGCCCATTAGCACATCCCCCCAGCGGGCACGCTCATTGTCCAGGAGGGAGGAAAGAGCCGGAGAGCCGGCCAGACGGACGGATGGACAGAGTGGACTTGGTGGGCTGCTAACCTTTCACTCTACACTTCAAATGTCAGCCCTTTTTTTATCAAAGTAATTTGACTCGGATGAGAGGGGGGACCGGGGAGTGGGGGGGGGGCCAGGGGGTGGAGGGGGGACCAGGGGGTGGAGGGGGTGGAGGGGGGACCAGGGGGTGGAGGGGGGACCAGGGGGAAGGGCGTTACCGTTTTTCTCCTCCTCTTTAGTGGCATCATGGGCTGGCTTCTCTGCGTGCTTGACCTGATGCCAGCAGTGTGCTTGGTGCAGTGCAGCTCCGTGCGTCAGAGTGCGGCTCCGTGCGACCTCTGAACTCTGATCAGGCGAAGGTTCACTGTGACTGGAGGACACCGTGTCCCTGGGAAGAGGGGGGGGGGAGGGTTGGACCCCAACACACAGGTGGGATCACAGCAGGGTCAGACAGGAAGACAGCCATGGGGGGGGGGGTGGGGGGTGGGGTGGAGACACCTGGCCTCGCAGGTGCGTCGGCACACTCAGCCACCAGGAAACTGTGAAACTAAACAGGAAAGAGAATTGCTTCTGGGTGGTGTCATGTGGTGTGGGTGGGAGAGGGCAGGCCAGCTGTCTGTGATCTGGTGGAATGGATGTTATGAAATGTTGTTTTTCCTGTGTGTATACTATCAGCTTGTAGCTGCATCAACTGGATACCCGTTGAAACCAAAATGTTATGTTTCAAGCGGTTATTCTTTCAATAAATTCACATTTTGACAGTTAGGTCTTAAAACTGTGTACTAAAGCGGCTGTTTTATTTTATGATTCACATTAAAGTATTTGCTGTTTATAAAGTTTTATTTCATGTTTTGAAGCGTAAACCCAAACACTATCCTCTATTGCAGGGATCACCAATCCTGGTCCTCGAGGTCCGCTGTCCTGACAGTTTTCGATGTTTCCCTGCTCCAGCACACCTGGGTCATTATGAGGCTTCCACAGAGCTTGATAACAACCCATTCATTAGAATCAGGTGTGCTGGAGCAGGGAAACATTGAAAACTGTCAGGACAGCCGACCTCGAGGACAAGGATTAGTGATCCCTGCTCTATTGGGTGCTGTAGCAGTTCATTGTGAGTCAACTAGATGTGGGTTCTATCCAGAGTAATCATTACACTGTGGAAATACAAACACACAAATCAACAAACTTAAATGAACTCACAAATGGGAGGGACACACAGGGTGTTTTTCCACAAACACACTGTAATTTGATTTGAGTAAAAAAAGCACAAACAACAGAAAGTGGTGAGACTGCGGGAAAGAAATCAAAATAAAAACTACTACACGCACACCTGCACACAGATACACACACCTTCACACAGACACACACACCTGCACACAGATACACTTGCACATACACACAGGCACACACATAGAGGCATACACACACATCAGCACACAGACTCACACACACTTCTGCACGCACACACACACGCCTGCACACACACACACACACACACACACACACACGCACACACCTGCACACAGACAGACACAAAAACACGCACAGCCTCATCTCTATCTCAACTCCACTCCCTATCCCAGCATGCATCTCCTGAGCTGTAGCCAATCACACTTGGCTGATGGAGGACAGGAAGCTCATGCTGTCACATCAGTCCAATCGTCTGCTCCGACCGGCCACCGCAGAGCCGAGCATGATGGGGGCTGGGCGGTCTCACTCAGGTCCAGTTCTCCTGGACGTGAGGAGAGGGAGCAGGTCTCTATTAGGCTGTCAGAGCTGTCGCTGATGAAGAGGAGGTGGAGGATGAGCATGTTCCAGCGCCCGGCCTCAGACGCACCCAGGATCAGAATCTTGAAGAGGAGGGAGGGAAAACCTGCTTCTTACTTATTTTTCCAAGTTAGTTCACTACACTTCAAATAAAATTGTCCGTCTGTGTGGCAGCAGCGTCAAATCATTCCGATTCGTTTTTCGTAGATTTATTCTGCACGGATTGATTTGCATGACGTTCGCAGGCTCTTTTCCAAGAGCCTATTGTTTTTTTCTCTCACTCTCTCTCTCTCTTTCTCGCTCTCTCTCTGTCTCTCACTTCCCCACTTCTCCTTCTTCTCTTCCTAGCCACTGTTCTGTTCTAGCCACATGATTGGCTAATCAGTGTAATCTCACTTTTAATTCCCTTCCCATTAACCTTGTGCTATCATTTGTTTTACTATTACCCTACGCTTTAATTGCTTTCTCTGCTAAATTGGAGTTTATTTCCAAATCATGACGGAGATATTCTGCGTTAATTAGAGGGTTGGAAATCGTTCTGCGGTTGAAAGCAGGGACAGTTTTATACAGCCCTGCTTCTGGAGACGCAAGACCGCAAAGGAGAGATTAGGAAAGAGGAACTATCCACGAGGAACATTCGACAGATAATGAGGATGATATCCATAGTTGATTTACCAGTAAACTGTAAGACCTAAATAGGATATTCCTCAGTCCTGAGCCAGTGTGTTATAATTGTTTGTCTGTGTGTGTGTTTCAGCTCTGCTTCCTTGCTCTACCTTTCACCAAACATCACTAACTAGCTTCACCTGTTACCTGAATGACTGGGCATCTTTGTTAGCTAGTTGCTATCTTGTTGTTACTAACACCAGCATCTGTTCCAGGATGATTTCTCCCTGTATTTTAGAGCTGATGTTTCCATTTCAGAATTAAGAGACTTGTTATTGAATCTTTGTCTATGATCCTCTAGTCAAAACATTACTAAGAAAAGGAATCTGTTCTCGACGACCTCAAAATCGTTCTTAACAGTGAAGATCCCATCGGAATCACACAGAGCTTCTTTAAATCCAGCGAAACAAGCAAAGCCTATTGATCGTCCGTTTCCACCTCTTTCCTGCTCTGACACCCCTCCGAGGATCAGACTGTGTATTATCAATACATCTCCCCAATTTAACCCTCAATTTACCCCTTCACTCAATGAGGATATCGAAGAATTAATAAAAAAATAAAAACGGGTCCATTTCGTCTCTGCTTTTTAATAGGCCAATATAGGCATACGAATCATGCATCGATCTTCCAGGCTGCAGCTCAGAAGCAATTGGTTTGCTCCCAGAGAGTATTGACGAGAGCTTCCTGCTGCTCCCCGTGTCACTTCCTGTGAGTGGTGTTGGCCTTTAAGCACCTCAGCAGGATATGAGGGTGGCAGGGAGGACATTGTTACATCAGTGTCTGTTTACCAGAACTCAGACTGCTAATATCTGTCTGGGGTAACACAGAACACTTATCAAGGTCACCCGTTAAGATACTTTGCTTTTCTTCTCTTTTTCTCTCTCGTTACATAAATGTTTTTCCCTCTTCATCCTTCACCTCTCTGCTACACCACACAGAAGCTGCCGTAACTTCACGTGGCGATTATTCACATCAGCAGAAGGAAACATATGAAGTGTGTAGGAGTGAGTTAGATCAGGTGTGTTCCACCTGGCCCACTCAGAGCAGCCTGGGTCAGCACATGCCGTGTGGCGTGTGGCGTGTGGCGTGTAGCGTGTGGTGCGTGGCCCCGGAGAGGGGAGATGTAAGTCGTTCCGCAGACGGAACCTCGTGGTTTACCGTCCGTTACAGAGTTAATGCGGCGATGGTGCTTCAGCTGAGAGCAGGCTGCACGGATCAGCACAGACACTAAGACTACAGATCCACCAGATTACTGTGGATGTGTGACTGCAGTTTTGCTATGTGATCGCATTGCTTACTGTAACACTTTCTATTCAGTGAATCCAAATTTCTCTCTCTCTCTCTCTCTCTCTCTCTCTCTCTCTCTCTCTCTCTCTCTCTCTCTATCTCTGTCTTTATTTATATATACACATATGTATAGTGTGTATACCATACGTATAAACAGAATATTGGAGAGGGAGAGAGAGTGAGGGAGACAGAGAGAGAGAGAGAAGGGGCACTTCATAAAAATAAAAAATGGACAGTGACAATGACATTTTTTTAAAGGAATAAACACAATAAGGAACACTGCCAGTGATTATGTAACGGTACGTTACCACAGTAGAACGGAACAATAGGCTTGAGACGCGTTTGAAGGTGACTGTCATCAGCCATTTATATTCACGTTACGCCACCACTCTTGATGAAGCATGCTGCTATACGACATCGTTCACGGACGACGCTTTGAAAACCTATGAAAAGATTCCGTCTGCCTTGTCAAGGCAATTAAAAGGATCTGGTGAGGAAGATGAGATGCGTCAAGACCGATGAGCAACTTGACGGACTGTCAAGCGAGTGTGACGAAGAGAAATCTTCCTCTCTCTTCCTCTCTGCGGTCTCACTCTGTGATTGTCAGCAATACCTCCGACTTTGATTGACGATAAAATCCTACAGTTTCTCGGTGACAGTCTGTTTACCGAGGGTTGTTCAAGGGAGGTTTCCTGTCTGTGGTCCTGCTTTCTGTCTAGTCAGGAGTAATCCTGCTCTACATCCAGACTGAGTTCTGTGTGACCCTCAGTCGCACTGCGTTACTGTTAGATGCCCTCAGGAGAGGTCAGCTGATCTATAAAGACCAACCACAGAAGAAGAACCAACCCACACATAGCACACGACACAGAAAGGTGTCTTCTGTTATTAAGGACGCTAAATAGAAAATGTCCGGGTCGCTTGTGTTATCTGTCAGATGGGAACGACACAGAACCTTAGCAGAATTGTACATAATGATTGAGGCTGCTGTTAGCTGTGTGTGTTTAGGTGAGATAAGGGACGATCCATCCGTCCGGTGAAATACACTAAAGGATATCTCTGTGCAGTCAGGATTAGATCATTATCTCCAACACTTTCCGTCGCATAGATCGAGAAGCGCATCTGTGTTTACTTGTATGACGGAAGGTGAATAAACACAGAAAGAGGCAGCGATTCAGCACTCACATATCCAAGGGGAGGATTTTTATATGGAATTTTTTTTAAAGCCAAAAAGTGTTTTTTTCTCCTTGCCAGGTTTCATGGAGACTCTCTTTGAAAGTCAGATAAATAGTGGAAAGTCGACTTTTAAGCTTTCCCCAACTTCGGTCCTCCACTTCTTCGCAAACTGCGGTTTTCTCTGGTAACATTGTGCATCAAAATCCAAAAATGCAGCAGAGATCATGTTTGGTACATGGGAATTTGTTTTAGCCACAAGCGGACGTTTGCGTGATTAAAGCCTGCAAACAGTTACTGTCTGCTGTCTTAACAGAGGTATCCAGACTAGACACAGGACTGAAACCTAATTAACCTGGCTGTGGAACTGGGGAGAACGTTCTGGAACTTTTTTCCCTCCGGTGGGAACCCAGTCTGGAGGTCAGAGCTGGTCCTCTGGGGTGTTTGTCTCAGGGACTATAGACTTCCTTCCCTCCTTCTCCAGAAGTTGACGTTGTTAATTACCTGGGGTCTCCCTGCAGCGTTCTGATTGGTTCAGTCAGGAGACCCCCTGGAGACTCCATTGGCTATCAAGTTCAAACCCTGAGACACAATTGGCTGAATCGGGCCGGCCAGCCGGTAACTGCAATTAGACGGTTTATCAAAGCTTTGAGCAGCAGCCTCCATCCTGCAGTATCAGACAGAGAGGCTTGGTCTGGAAATGTGTGTGCGTGTGGCGCTTATGACAAATTATTGTGGTGTGTTGACAGACTGACTCTTTGCAGACACAGGTGTGTCTACACACACACACACACACACACACACACACACACACACACACACACACACACACACACACTTCAGTCCCCTTCAACTCTGTGCTTTTGTCAAACTGCAATAGCCTACCATGACCTGTCCTGAAACCTATACACAGCATCAGCGGAGAGGAGGGCAGTAGCAGGCATTACAGGAAGCCAGCCTGGCTCTCTCCAAGGACGCTCAACAGGAGAGCTGAGCTTCTGCCTCACTGGAAGGCTTTTCCCATAGAATGTTTTTAACTTGCCTTTTTTTTATCGAGTCAGCAATTCCTCCGAGGCAAGGCAGCGTACAGCAGAGTCAATAACAGATGCATATTTTATTTGACCGTACAACGCTTACTTGGATATTGCAAGTTACCCCCAGTTCGCTGAGCAAACTGGGAAAAAGCAAGGATATTCTCTCTCTGGGGGAGCCATTAAACTGGTGCACCTAATAGGCCTTCCTAGACTTAGACTGGGACTGCAATCTAAAGATGAAGGCTTAGGTATCCCGTGGGTTAATTCACCAGTACCCTGTTCTGTTCCACTCCGTTAGAACCTTACGTAATTAGGGTTCCTGTTATGTAGAGGGCAGGTTGACAGACAGGTTTATTAACACCATATCCGATGAGACACACCAGCGTCATATTTCATAGTTATGTGATTTTAACCCTTTTCACCCTGGCATTAAACCCCTCCTCCTTTCATCACATCTCTGTCAGATCTACCCCTTCCCCCCTCGACCACGAGGGAACAAGCACCCCACCCCCCCACCCCCCCACCCCCACACCCCGCCCGCACCCCAAGTAACAAAAGAGGAGGGAAATTCGTCAATGGAAGGGGACATGGAATTTAATTGGCCCGGCTGATGGCGGAGCACAAGCTGGAAGCTTCGGAGAGCGAGGATCCGATGTCTGGAGGATTCCCAGGTGAAAACACAACGAGAAGCTTTTAGGTCTCAGAGCAATTTACTGTGAATGGAGCGAGCGTGGATAACGAATGACTTACAGCCTCCTTCTCCGGCACCTATTAGCTTGCGTCCCTGCTCTCCCCTCTCCCCCCCCCCCCCCCCCACCCTTCCACCCCCTGACTATGGCAGCATGAGCAAGGCTGGGATAATTAGACCACACAGTGAGAGACATGCAATCCCTTCAGACACCCCCCCCACCCACCCCTCCCAATAAAGTCTGGGTTTTCTCTCTCTCTATCTCTCCTTTTTGCTCTCTCTCTCTCCCTCCGTTCCCCTCCCTCCCTCCCTCCTTCCCTCCCTCCCTCCCTCCCTCCCTCCCTCCTTTCCTCTTTCTTTCTCTGTACCTCCAGAAGAAACTCCCCTTGTTTTTATATTAATTTTCTGGAGTGTGAGATTCACCCTGTCAGGATTTATGAACTGCCCTTCTCCAATCGTTCATCAAACTATGGCAGCAAGGTATTCCACACTCTGCCCCATGGAAATGTGTTTGTGTCAGGGTTGGCCCCTGGCACGGCCACACTGAGAGAAGATTGTATTTGTGTCGTGGCAAACCATAGGCAAGGAATAAAATATTTGCCATCGAGTTGCCTGGTGGCTGTTTTCGCTTTGTACATTTTTCAAGAGCTGGAGTTGGAGAAATCGCATCCATCCCAGCGAATGAGGGATGGACCTCCATCTTGGTTTCTCCTCTGAGGAACTTGTGAGTTCAGTCAAACATCAAGAAGGAAAAACAAACGAGATGTTCTCTCTCCTCAAAACAGGTGGATTATTTCCTCGTCTTATTCAGTTCACCAAGATAACCCCTGACTTGCCTGAGTTACCATGACGATAAACAACAGCTTTGCCATGATTCCCGCCAAGAAAAAAAAAGAACTGTATTTTTTTGGCGGGAAGACAATTAATTCACTCATTAATATGACTTGAGTATCGAGCAGCTTAACAGAAAGGCTTATCTTGCCAAACCTTCTATTCCCACGGTCTGTAATTGACTTTCCCCCTTTCAGTTTTGTAGTCTTGTCAGTAGCTGTTTGTAGCTAACCAGTCTGAGGTAGGAGTAGTCAAATGTAAATGACAAAGATCAAATAAGCATTCAACGTATCAAGCATTTTAACAGCTTAAAGGCTTGTTTACTTCTTCCCGAAAAAACAAATGTGCGGAGTTAAACGCTACCAGCTGGTTTACGGGTTTCACAAAGACCTAAACTTACACCTAAAGAAGGTGGCCTTGACCTGATTAAATAACCATAGTCATAATAATTATAATGCTGATATAATTTCAGTATTTAAATATTCAGGACTTTTTCTCAGGGTTGGGGGCGGGGGGGTCTATCATAAAAGAATGATGCCTGAGGCACCAAAATGGCTGCTCTGTTTTATCCCCAACAGAAAAGAAAAAGGTCTGAATTAATACAATTCAAATCAGACCATGACTGTGTTTTTTAACTCAGAAGTTTTGGGATATATCAAATATGATTCTTTGAAGAAGAAAATAAACCCCAAATACATATACTAAATGTGAATTGTATTCTCCCGTCCTTTGTTATCATATAGATGGGAATCAAAAATATAGGAATCAATAGGCTGGTGAATTGGGTTCCCTCTCGTTCCTTCTCACAGACGGCTAGAACTTTCAAAATGGTTCTACTTCAAAGAGCACCGAGCCACTTTTATAGAAGTGACGTTAATAAAGGATGAGAGATGGACTCTGTGCTTTGTGTTTGCTCATCTGTGCTGCGATGTGGCAGGGCGGCTTCTGTCTGAGGAATTATGAAGTGGGGTGAAAAAATATAACATTATGTGAAGTATTGTAGGTGTTTTTTGAGTCGCAGTCGACTGCAAACTGTCATCTTACAATAATGAAATTAGACTGAACCAGTTGCTACAGACTGGAACTACATCCCACATCTATTAAGAAGGACATCAAGCGCAATATCAATTCAAAATGTCTTGCTGTTATTTTTGTTGAGAGCCTACCTTCAAGGAAGAATGTTTCTGTTTGGTGAATAAACACAGTTCACATTCCACTTGAAGTCGTCATTATTATGAGGCTGTACATGCTGTAGGTGGTCAGGACTGCTGCCTCTTACACTGGCAACACAGGTGAGACCAGACAGGTGAGACCAGACAGGTGAGACCAGACAGGTGAGAGTAGACAGGTGAGACCAGACAGGTGAGACCAGACAGGTGAGACCAGACAGGTGAGACCAGACAGGTGAGAGTAGACAGGTGAGACCAGACAGGTGAGACCAGACAGGTGAGACCAGACAGGTGAGACCAGGCAGGTGAGACCAGACAGGTGAGACCAGACAGGTGAGAGTAGACAGGTGAGACCAGACAGGTGAGACCAGACAGGTGAGACCAGGCAGGTGAGACCAGACAGGTGAGACCAGACAGGTGAGACCAGACAGGTGAGAGTAGACAGGTGAGACCAGACAGGTGAGACCAGACAGGTGAGACCAGACAGGTGAGACCAGGCAGGTGAGAGTAGACAGGTGAGACCAGACAGGTGAGACCAGACAGGTGAGAGTAGACAGGTGAGACCAGACAGGTGAGACCAGACAGGTGAGAGTAGACAGGTGAGACCAGACAGGTGAGACCAGACAGGTGAGACCAGACAGGTGAGACCAGACAGGTGAGACCAGACAGGTGAGAGTAGACAGGTGAGACCAGACAGGTGAGACCAGACAGGTGAGAGTAGACAGGTGAGACCAGACAGGTGAGACCAGACAGGTGAGACCAGACAGGTGAGAGTAGACAGGTGAGACCAGACAGGTGAGACCAGACAGGTGAGAGCAGACAGGTGAGACCAGACAGGTGAGACCAGACAGGTGAGAGCAGACAGGTGAGAGCAGACAGGTGAGACCAGACAGGTGAGAGCAGACAGGTGAGACCAGACAGGTGAGACCAGACAGGTGAGACCAGACAGGTGAGACCAGGCAGGTGAGACCAGACAGGTGAGACCAGACAGGTGAGACCAGACAGGTGAGAGTAGACAGGTGAGACCAGACAGGTGAGAGTAGACAGGTGAGACCAGACAGGTGAGACCAGACAGGTGAGACCAGGC
Source organism: Neosalanx taihuensis (assembly GCA_030340665.1). NCBI lineage: Eukaryota > Metazoa > Chordata > Actinopteri > Osmeriformes > Salangidae > Neosalanx > Neosalanx taihuensis. Next base: position 7,286,592 of record CM059305.1, read on the forward strand.
AGGTGAGACCAGACAAGTGAGACCAGACAGGTGAGACCAGACAGGTGAGAGTAGACAGGTGAGACCAGACACGGTGAGACCAGACAGGTGAGACCAGACAGGTGAGACCAGACAGGTGAGAGTAGTTGAGAGTAGAGTCAGTGTGTTGAAGGTGAGACCTATGCAGATTAGAAGCACTTATACACTGTCTGAATGGAGAAGAGGAACAGCGTGTGTCTGTGTGTGTTTGTTTGGGTGTTTAGTAACGTGTCCTGTAAAGTATCTTTGTAAAAACAGAGAGATAGGGGCAATGTCACCCTTGAACGCACACACACTAACATATTCCCCTGTTTGACACACATCCTTGCTTCGTTGTTCTTTTTACCATCTGGCAGTGTTCACTGGTGATGATTTCTCCACTTGGCATTCCAGCCCTACAGTGAGACGTCTCCTTAGCTTCTCTCCGACGTTCTGAGGTAATTTATTAATTTCTAAATTGCCTTTACGCTCAGTGCCAAAACATATTAATCCATTTGTCTTCAACACTCGCTCCCCGCAGCCCCCCAGTGGGAAGAACATTAGTGAGGACAACTCCTTTTTCTCTCTTTTAACTACCTCTCTCTTTATATATCTATCTCTCTCTCTCTTTATGTCTCTCTCTGTTTCTCTCTCTTTCTTTCTTTCTCTCTCTCTCTCTCTCTCTCTCTCTCTATGGCTCTCTCTGTTTCTCTCTCTTTCTATCACTCTCTATCTCTCTCTCTTTCTCTATCTCTCCACCTCTCTCCTCTCATCTTCTCTTTTCTCTCTCTTTCTTCTCTCTCTACTCTATCGCTCTCTCTCTCTCTATCGCTCTCTCTCTACCTCTCTCTATCTCTTTCTCTTTCTTTCTCTAACTCTCTACCTCTGTCTCTCTGTACTTCCCTCTCTCTCTCCCTCTCTCTCCTCCTCCTGTCTTCCCTCAAGAGGACCGATGACACAAGACAGAGTTTTCAGGATGTGCTGCAGATTCACATGATGATTCCCAGGCAAACAGAAACCCACACGGAGTACAGTGTTTGCAGCGTCGCTTCTTAACGAGGGAATCATTTTTTTCATTATCATTTCTGTTCCATGTATAGATGGGGTGGGGGGGGGGGGGGTGGGGGGGTGTGGGGGGTGTGGAGGGGGAGCTGTTTGGAAAGCAATCTTAGCGGGAGTTTCATTGTGTCGCACCAGCGAAAGCAAGATCAAGATCTCTGTCAGAGCGCCTCTTGTCTGTTCGCTTCGTTTAACCTCCACCAACGCTGAATTTAACCTCCACAAGACACTAATACTGCAGAGTCAAGCTCTGGAACGGCCATCCTTACCTCAAGGCTTTAAATAATTAATTCTGCTCCTTTTGTTTGGGAGTTTTCTTCGGGTGTTAGTGAAACCAGAGAACAGGAAAGGACAGTACATCCGCTGGTTCCCAGAGGTCTGTGTGCATCGCGTCGATAGAGTGTGATATCTGAACTGAGGAAGCACTTCTGGAAGGTTCCTTCAGACGCGAGCCTCTTAAAACTCGTTGCCAACGCCGGGTTGCCTGGTTACTATTATTTAATCTGTCGTCGTCAATGGACAATGAACGCGCTCTTTCACAACGCGGCTATGGTTTTCCACCTATAATCTGCTAGAAAAGATTCTCGGTTTTCAGAACATATTCATCACTTTGGACGAGTAACCATTGAATAAACGCGCCGAATAAGTATTGGTAGTGTGTCAGTCAGGGTTATAATGACATTACTTTCTGAAGTGACTGTTTAAGAGCTGTAGAAGTGTGAACAAGTGTCACTACAGCATATAATGATGATCCTCACCAGCCGCTCGTAGCGTTATGAAGCACCGTTGAAGCTTTCAGACATTGTTAATTCTGTAAATACACCTGCCTTGTTAACGCACAGCGAGTGCATCACGAAAAGGTTCACTTTGAACGTACTAAAGGAGTTAATGACAAAAGGTAAATAAGTAAGGCAGCAATGAGTTAATGTTTGAGTGTGTTTAGATTAGTTTAGATCAACTTTATTATCCCAAAGGAAATCTTTGTCTTGGACACACACAAACCAGTATGTGCTGCGTGGCTGTGTTTGCACGCCCAGGGGGGAATGAAGGAAGGAGAAGGGAGGTGTGAGGCAAGCGGACGAGGGTGTGTGTGTGTGTGTGTGTGTGTGTGTGTGTGTGTGTGTGTAAGTGTGTTTGGCCCCAGGAGGGAGTTTAATAAGACTGAAAAAGAGGTGGGGGGGGGCAGTGTTTTCTGTGTAAGTGCAACTGCTTGTTTATCCCCCCCCCCCTCACCCTTCCCCCCAAAAATAACAACCTGCAGCCTTAATTAAGAACAACTCTCTCTAACCTGTGTCAGAGCAACATACAGCAAGTACAGGAACGATCCCCCTGAAGGAAGAAGGGTGAAGTGCCTTGCCCAAGGACACTTCATCCTACACATTTTGCATGGCTGGTAATCGAACCAGAAACCTTCTGAATGCCAGCCTGTTTCCCTAACCGCTCGACCACCTGACTCCCACTGTAGTGACAATAAGGGTTTTCATGTTACTATTATTTGTCTTCCTGTTCACGACAGCCTTGATGAAACGCCAGTGATGTCGCCAAGCAAATTAGATCACGTTGAGGAACCACAGCGTTTTCATTTCCAGCTGCTAGCTAAGTGTTTATTTATTCCTCTCTCCATCTCAGTCATTGTTTGTTATTGAGTAGATATCCACCGCTTCTCTCAGAATGGACACCCTGCTAGCCAGCTTTGTGAAGAGACAAATAAGTCTATTCTTCATCACTGTTTCATTTCAAACAAATAACTATTCCAAAGTGTCATGGCTCACTTTCGACATTGAAATCTATATTTTGATCAATCACATCCCTGTCGTCAACAAAACTGTGTTTCTATTTGACACTTATATTAGAGCTTCGAATTAAGATCCATATTGGTGTTCAACCGTTGGTTCAGAACGAAGCTGATTCTCTAACAAACACAGTTTGTTCTTTTGTGTTTGCACGGTACATGTAGGAGTTTAGAAAGCGCATATCTTATGTTGAACCTTGTCTTTTCACTTAATTAATATTAGCAAACGTACAACTGACACACAACCTGACACAAACTGACACTGTCTCACAATCACATACACATGCATGCGCTCACACACAAAAAACACACACTCTATCGCTCACACACACACGCACGCACTATCTCTATGTCTCTCTCTCACACACACACACACACACACACTTCATTGTTTAGAAATAAATCCAAACCAAACCATTTTCCACATGGCTGCTCCCTGGGTTTGTGGTTCATAGACTAACAGATCTGAGATAGCCCTGTTCAGACCCATCGCCATGGTGACTGACAGGCCCAGATTAGCAGGCCTTATTTAACAGTGGTAAACAACGTTGTAAATACGCAAGGCTGTGCAATCAATCAGTATCCTTCATCTCCAACCTGTTCTAATAAAGCCTAGGGCAGAATGGAGCTGTGTGTGTGTTTGTATGTGCGGGTGTGCGTCTGTGCGTGTCTTTGTTTTTGTGTCTCTGTGTGTGTTTGTGTGTCTGTGTGTTTGTCTGCATGTGTGTGTCCATGTGTTTGTGTGTCTGTGTGCGTGTTTGTGTGTTTGTCTGTGTGTGTGTATGTCTGTGTGTGTGTGTGTCTGTGTGTGTGTGTCTGTCTGTGTTTGTGTGTGTGTGTGTGTGTCTGTGTTTGTGTGTGTGTGTCTGTGTTTGTGTGTGTGTCTGTGTGTGCTCTCATAGCCTCCACCTCCATCCTGCACCATATCTCCATTGTTCACTGGTCTTTAATGGGTTCTGCTACATTAAAAGGTTCAACCAAAAGAGCAGGAACATTAAGAGGGTCTCGCTGCTGGTCTTCCTGTTTCTCCAGCTCCAGCTCCCCCCCCCCCTTCCTTCCAGAGTTCATGGAGAACACACACAAACACACACATATACACAAAACACACAAACACACACACACACACACACACAGGATCCCGGGGCTGATTTGTGTGTTTTTACGTCTTTAACATCCAGAGATACGATGTCAGAGCAGACGTGCGACCTTGTCATGACTGTATTTCTAGACACGACCATCGAACGTTGTGCTGGAATCATGTTTTCTACGTGGCGTGAAGTCGTTTCGCGTCGTTCGTTGGAGAACGTTAACCTGAACATAATGCCGCCACGCTAACGGCTAGCGTGACAGAGACTCTAAACAGCCACACGCCGACTCTCAAGCTTTGACAGACCTTTTACCCGAGGTTAATCGCATACTCGACATCGTTAATTGCAAGCAGGTGCTCGCGACCGAGCGCTGTAGCACGCCACAGAGTCTGCACACTGTGGCGTGTTTAGAATCCATCCCAGACCAGGGCAGGCCTGCGAGACGGGCAGCGACTTCCTGCGTCCGGTCTGTCAGGCACGCCCCGGAGCAAAGTCGCATTTGGTAGAAGAAAAAAAAACACGTTAATGTTTCAAAGCAGCTAAAATGCGCTTGTTAGAGAGATACAAACATGAATCCATTTTTTGGGGGGAACATGGCTCCTGGATGGGTGCAGAAACATGTTGATTTTGAAAACAGCGTCCAGATGACTTCCCCTGAAAACGTTTCTACTATGGAACACTCCTGGATGCACACTCCCACGAATGAGGGTTCTACGCTGACATGGAAATAAGCTGTACCGTCTGTTCGTCCATAGGGACATACATGTTTAAACGCGCGGTAGTGTGATGCTCAATGTGCGTATCTTTACCACCTGGATGTCACCGGAATCTGTGGAGATACGACTTCACTTGTAATTACCTCTAACAAAGATGACAAATACATAAGCACATCCTCTACTTTCGTAGATAGCAGCACGATTCTAGCGGGCAGATAATCAGAATGATTAATTTGGTTTGCGTGTGTTCGCCTAGTAGCCTTCTGTACAAGTGATTTAGAGGAAGAAATAATAAGAGAGAGAAAGAGTGGAGGATTGAGAGAGAGAGGAAGAGGGGAAGTGAGAAATAAAGATAGAGGAGGTAGAGAGAGAAAGAGAGAGTGGAGTGAGAAAGAGAGAGAGGATGTGGAGAGAGAAAGAGAGAAAGAGAGGAAGAGAGAGAGAGAGAGAGAAAGAGCGAGGAGGTAGAGAGAGAGAGAAAGAGCGAGGAGGTAGAGAGAGAGAGTTGTAGATAGAAACATGTAGTCTAACATTGATATCCTTTTCAAACAGCAGAGTGAAACTAAACAGCAACACTGACTGGTCATCCATATATAACCAGTGTCAGGACACAGTTAAAGGAACGGTCATCTGAAGTGCCTCCATAACAATCCAGGCACACATTACAGGAGCCATATTGAAACTTCGCAGGCTAATAGCTCTGTTGTCTCTTCGAATGGTACGGCTAATAAATCTCAACAAACAGTGATAATGGCACATATTCTTTACCATTAGCCGTAAATAATTCACAATTAACTACATGCCAGACATTTGTGCCTGAGTTACAGCTCGTCTCGTTCTGTGTGAAGTATGTGTGAGATTTACGACAGGAAGAAGGGAAATTAATATAAAAGCAAGCCAGGCGTTTGACAGGCGAAGACAGTTGTTGCAATAAAAAGACGAGTGAGTGTGAAGAACTACTGCAGCTCTACAGACCGCAGAAGAAATATAAACTTGTTTGTTTAACAACTCCTAAAACTCCCTGTTCCTCATTTGGATGGAAGTGAATTGAATCGAGCGGGGAAAACTAAACTATTGTGGTCTTAGAAACAATGTATTTTTCTAGATGTGATCTATTATTGAATTTCATATAAAGACAACTACTCAGTGTATGTGTAGGCCTATATTCTATTAATGACCGGGAATTTGCAGTTCATAAGTCTGTCAGTGTCATATCTAGGGATTTCTCATTAAAAAAATCAAATCAATTGCGGCTTAATCAGAGCCACCGGTTTCACCGACCGAAAATGGTAAAGTCGCTTCTTGTTTTCTCTTAATTACATTTTGTATGCTAATACCAGAACCAAATATTTACAGTGAGGGGTGCGCTTCATTTCACGCTACGGTGCGCTCCTGCTGTTTACCGATCCGGGAGGTGTTCCTACCACCGCTTCAAACACGGATGTGTGTCTTCCAGCGCTGCCGCTTCATTAGCGGACCTGCGAGCGGCGGCGGGTTTGGCGAGATAAAAAAAATCACGCCGGTGTTAAAGATGCGTCACGAAAATCGTCTGGGTCTAACTAATGAAAGGAGACAGAGGGGAAATGAAATGTATTATGAAGTGTGAAGTGGCCAAAAGTAGCACTGTGATATGACCCAGTATCTGAACAGCTCTGTGATAGCCAAGCTCTTCATATATTGTTGCAAATCCCTCATGGTTACTATGGCCATATGGCAGTGTCAAATAGACAGAGGCCTCCTTACACACAGAGTGGGAACACAACTTGGGTGAACCATTGTTCTCTGAATTCTTCAGCAGATAAAATTAGATTCTGTTGAGAGAAACTCTTCAGATTTCAGTTATTCAGCGCTCCAAAGTTAATTATTGGCAGTTTACACGTACACAGGTGGTTTTCCCAGTTGAATATTACTAGCAAAATGAAAGACTTTCTTCCATCAACAAGGATGTCTAGTCTATGTGCAGGACTCCCCAACCCAGTTCAGACTGTTATTGGTGAGACAGATGTGACTATTATCACATCTACACCTCCATTTCATAAGAGATCCACGTTACAGTCAGGATGTTGTTGTTTCTTTTCCAAGCGTTGAGATGAATTGTTTTCAAAGTTGTTTTTCCAGCTGTGGAAAAACGTGAACTATACTGGGATGGTTTTAAAACGTGTTTGATGTATCGTACGTTTAAAAGCTCGGAGTTTTACACTAAATGATTAAACAGATAGTATTTTTCATGGTGGAGAAAGACAAGCCTGGTGATTAATAACGGTGAACAGAACTGCTGAAGATAGGCTTAAATGTCTGAGCTACTTTGTCAGGTTTTATTAGTCGTGAACTCACAGATCGGCCAGTGGAAACACCTCTCGTTTTTTTCTGAAAGCGATAATTCACCCAGAACCTTAGAATGAGGATCTTCAATCAATAAACTACTAGCAAACCGCAGACGATCCTTAATAAAGACCTTTATGAAACACTGTGATGTGATTGCGAGGATCCTCGTTTAACTTAATTAATTAATTAACCTTGCATCACTTAAACTGACCTCAAAAGATCAGTAGAAGAGGAAAATAATTAAATTAGTTTTAAAAGCGTTGGCTGGCAGTTTGAGAGTGCAGGATGACAGTCTGCAGTGATTACTGGGGAACAATTATTTATTTTTTTACACAACCGAACCTTCCTCCACACGTACACAAATAATGGACTAGATATACTGTATTTTTCCACCTCTGACATGATCGCAATATACAATACAATCATAAAAACGTCATCGATATAATGCAGATGGGGGAGTTGAGTTTGGCAGCATACAGGCAGATATCAGAAATGTATTGAAAGTGTCACGCAGATTTGACGCATCGCCAACAACTAAATCAGCTTCAGCGGGACAACGTGACTTGAGGAATGATCCTGTTAGAAATGATCCTGTTAGGAATGATCCTGAGTGTGTTCCAGCCAGACGGAGAGACCAAGCCAAGCCACGCGTGTGTGTGCATGTGTGTGTGTATGTGATGTTTGTATGTGTGTGTGTGCGCTTGTGGGAGCATTCAGATCTCTTTAACTGCTTGTGTCTCGTCTCTCCATATTCGTTTCTTGGACAGACAGTCTTGGGAGGGACATTTGTCCATTTGGCTGGGTTGCGAGTGTTGGGGTAACTATCTGAACTGAGAGGACAAAGAGAGCATCGTCCTTAATGTGTCCTTTTCAGATTTCTGTTTAGCATATTCCTCCCCTAAAACATCCCCCTGACAGAAACATGGTTTGTCTTTCTGAGTAAAAAGGTTATGAACTATGTTGCTGTTCGTCAAATTCTTTCTCTTTTTTTCCTTCTATTTCTGCTTTCGTTTCACTCCAGTGAATGTCCAGGGTTTTTCTGAGATGTTACAGAGCTGTCCGCCCTCTCAAGCTGTCTGCAGCCTTAAAACACGACAAACAGACACGACCATGGACGCTTCTCATTCAACCTAACTCATAAACACACTCCTCAAACCTGTAAAAAAAAAACAAATCTTTCATTCAATGAGGGAATTATTTAGGGCAGAAGCATTGATACTGAGTTGAGGCTAGTGTCATTGAAAGACATTTCAGTGTGTTAAATATCAGTTTTATTATTTCCTTATTTTATTATTTTTCCTCCTACCTTGAAGGTCAGGTTCAAGTCTTCATAAAAGGACACCTCTGCGAAAGCCTTGGGAACTTGTCTTTTTCAACCAAAATACACCTCAGCTCTCATGACAAATACCTAGTAAATCAGCTCGGTATCAGA
>CM059305.1:7297500-7307500 GCA_030340665.1 Neosalanx taihuensis
CAGGTGCTAACATGCCGTCTGTCCCATGGAAAGGTCACGGCTGAGAGGAAGTGACACGTGGGTCGGGAGAGGAGAAGAGCGGAGAGAGAACAGACCAGGAAGGCGGGAACTTCAAGGAAAACTACACAGCGAGTTCTGACGGAACACTACTGGAGTATCACTACGTCAATGGTTCTCAATTCCGGTCCTCAGGGCCCACTGTCCTGCATGTTTTAGATGTTTCGCTGCTCCAACACACCGGATTCAATTGAATGAGTCACTATGAAGCTCAGCAGAAGCCTGATAATTACACTTCATTTGAATCAGGTGTGTTGGAAGGGGGAAAAATCTAAAACACGCAGGACAGTGGGCCCTGAGGACCAGGATTGAGAACCACTGCACTACGTGATGCCGCACAACGGGTTCCACCTCTCGGTTCCACCTCTCGGTTCCACCCTCGGTTTGGTTCCATTCTCGGTTCCAAACCACTCTCTGTTGTGCCACAGTACTCACTCCGGTTACTCTAACTCACTGGGAACAAAACACGCACAAAAAGGCCTCAATGTATTAGTTCATATAGCACACACGCACAGGGACACACACGCACACAAACAAAGAGAGCGCTCACCGCAGGGTGTTTCAGGGCCAGAGAACCCTGATGCTAATGGACTAACTAATGGATTTCCCTCCATCCATGACTGGCTGAGTTCACCTCCGCTCACTATCTCTGCCTTATCTGCTGCCTCACCTCCAGATACTGGAGGCTTTTCAACAACGCAGACAAACACCCCAGCTAATTAACAGCTGCTGTATAGGCTCTAGTCAAGAATAGCCAGGGTACTCTCTGTGTGTGTGTGTGTGTGTGTGTGCAGTGTAGAGAAGAGTAGTTCAGCCTGTATTTCAGTTCATATGTTTTAAGCTTGCTCCCAGGTAATAACCACATGTTTTGTTGGCCTGCATTAGTGTAGCAAACAATTATCTTTCTAAAAGTGCACTTGCTTTCAAAGTAGTGAGGAAGTGTGGAGAGAAGAGAGGAGGGAATAGAAGGATAGAAATGTGGCATATTTGTTGACACTGTTATTTACTTTAATTTTGTGTATGATACTAGCTACGGTGCCTCATGTTGTGTCCTATTGACGTTGTTGAGACAGAGAGAGAGAGAGAGAGAGAGAGAGAGAGAGAGAGAGAGAGAGAGAGAGAGAGAGAGAGAGAGAGAGAGAGAGGCTGAGAGGTGACTGGTTGCTGTCTTGATGGACTCGAAGAAGGAAGCTGACTGTGAAATTGATAAACAACAGAAGTGATTGAAGCAGCTCAGTAATACATCTGATCTGAGGTCTGTCAGGTCTGCAGGTTACAGCAGCTGCAGAGAACATCTAAACCAATATCTGTTTGAGTTTGTATGTTTGCATGTGTGTCTGTGTGTGTCTGTGTGTGTGTGTGTGTCTGTGTGTGTCTATGGGTGTGTGACTGTGTGTCTGTATGTGTGTGTGTGTGTGTCTGTGTGTGTCACCTAACTCCCTGAGCTGAAGACCTTTCAGGTTTTACAGTAACAGTCTCTCCTATCTCTTCCTGCCTGATCAGTATCAGAGCCACTGTTAAAGCCACTCTCCACTCTCCTCTCTCCAGTCTCTCCCTCTCTCCCCCCTCTCTGTCTCTCTCTCTCCCTCTCTTTCTCTCTCCCTCTCTTCAGTCTCTCTCTCCCTCTCTCCAGTCTCTCTCTCTCTCTCTCTCTCCCTCTCTTTCTCTCTCCCTCTCTCCAGTCTCCCTCTCTTCAGTATCTGCTGCAGCACCACAACACAATGACCATCCTCCAGTAAGGCTGGGAATCACACTGGCAATGCACTGACATTTAAACCACACACACTGACATACACACACAAACACTGACATCCACACACACTCACACACACACACACACACACACACACACACACACACACACACACACACACACACACACACACACACTGACATACGCACGCGTACACACACACCTCAAGAGGAGTTTGTTTCATGCTCGGCTGAGGAGAATACAAAGACAGACTCCCTGTTGAATTGGTGGAGAGTTTGTGTCACTGTGAGAGAAAAGGAGTGTGTGTGTGTATCCATGTGTGTGTGTCTGTGTGTGTCCGTGTGTGTGTGTGTGTGTGTCCGTGTGTGGGAGTGAAACCAGAGCAGAGCAAAGTGTCTGCTAAGTCCTGGAGGAAAAGGTTGCAGTCTGACAGCGCAGACAGAGAGTCTGGGGAAACATGTGCTGGTGTCTGTCACAGCAGGGGTCACCACACACACACACACGTCCTCAGATACACACACACACACACACACACACACACAAACAAGTCCTCAGTCACTCACACATTCACACATACATAACCTCAGACACACACGCGTTCTCCAGAAAACAAGTCCTACATATATCCTGTCCCTTGCTGTCCTGCTGCCACTGAAAGCACCAAGACTTTCATGGAGCGAAGCTGATCTGTACAAAGGCTCCTCTCCATGTCCCCATGGTTACAGTGCAAACATGCTGGATCATTTGATTCTTCTAGAACAAACTCAATGCATCTATAAGACACTGTACTGTAACTAAGAAATAATACATATATACTGTACATTGATGATAAGTAATAGTCACTCACAGCGGGTATGGGATGGTTAGCTTGGAGAGTCTTAGCTTCAGTGAGTTTCTTTTTCAGAGGAAGGTAGCGGGAGATAAACTGTCTGGGAGGAGAGAGGGAGAGGAGGATGATGTTGGGGAGGGAGGGATGGAGGGAGAGTAAGGGTAATGGAGGAGGGAGGGAGAGGAGGATGATGTTGGGGAGGGAGGGATGGAGGGAGAGTAAGGGTAAAGGAGGAGGGAGGGAGAGGAGGATGATGTTGGGGAGGGAGGGATAGAGGGAGAGTAAGGGTAATGGAGGAGGGAGGGAGGGAAAGAAATGAAGGAGGGAGAAGGTGGAGAGATAATAATGTGATGTGTTTGTGTCTGATCACGAGACAGTGAGTCCCCTGGATGGTCTGGGCCTGCTGGAGCACTCATGTCGTCCACCTCCAGCTCACATGTGGCTCATGAAACTTTCTTTCTCCACAACTGAAAACCATACGGAGGCTTAGAGGAGTCTGGAGAGAGAGAGCAAACCACTCTATGTGTTGACTCTACTTCTTCTTCGTTTCGCGGTCTGAAACCACGTCCTCAGTAGATGCTCTGGTTCTGAAGCGTCATATCGTCTCACACGAAGGCTGACATTTTCATTTCTGTTCGGCAAAGACTGCATCTCCACACACACGCACGCGCACACACACCCACACATACATTCACACTACACACACACACACACACACACTAACACTCTCACACACTACACACACACTCACGCTGTCTAATCACAACAAATCAGTCTGCCTCCTTATAAATGTCAAGTCATTAGGTGGCAGTGGTTTCACTCTGGCTAATTGGACTGAGGTAAAAATAGCTTCTCTTCATTGATTTCTGTGCTTTCTTTCCTCAGTTGTGGTGAAGCTTGTGTGGTCAAAGACTGCCTCCTGTCCGTGGGTACGAGGGGATGTGGTGACGACGGATGATCGTCATCGTTTTAACTAGCAATCAATATAAGATCGCATTGACTGGTGCCATTTTCTGCCACAATCAATCTTCTCCTTCTCCTCCCCCAGTGTTACAGGATTAGGGAAGTCCTGGGATCGACAAACATGAAATATCCTGTTGTCAGTGTTGTCAACACATTATATAAAAAGAAAAACAACATTGAATTTTATTTTAGATTTTTTTAGATTTATAGTTATAGAAATATAAGCCTGTATAGGTCAAAAAGTTGCTGTTTTTTGGTATAGTTTTAGATGGATTTATTTACTTGCTGTAAATATAAATATAAATAAATAAATATTTACTTGCTCTGTAGACCACACACACACACGTGTGTGTAGCACGATCTCAACTCAGATCTGCTGAGCCCTCAGTGAAAAACACAACTACACAACATCCCCACGGCACAATCTCACATCCTGTCAAGCCTCCTCTAGCGCCCGTGGAGGGCAGCCTGACCCGCAACACTCCAACCCTCCAAGCTCCAGCTCGTCTCTCGAACAACCGAACAACAAACTCCAAACCAGATCTGGAACTCTTAACACCGTGTGGAATCACGTCCTTTCCACTCCACTAGGGGGCAGACTTGTATAGCTTCCTGTGATTGTTCCTAGCAGCAACCCCCTGCTGATGGTCTGGTAATTCCTGAGCCGTGTGACTGGCTAGATGGACTTTATTTGAGAATGTCACGTCCCTCTGTACACAGCTAATGAAAGTGGTGGGAAGTCTAACGCAACCAGACTGCATAGTGTGTGTGTGTGTGTGTGTGCGTGCTCCTAACTGTCTCATCTCTTTCAGCCATTAGTCAGCACCTTGACGAACTGGCTCCTTCCTGAATGAGCTGTGACCAGAGCGACCTTTCTCAAGCCCTCAGAAGACACTGAAGAGCCTAACATTGATGGAACAGACGCACGCCTCCTTTCATTTGACGACAGCTTCAGTCTGGATCCTTTAATTTATCCCCAAACTCGAGGAAAGGACTTGAACAGGGACGTAATGTGCAGGCTTCTGTCCCCTGCAGTGCTTACATGAGGTACCTTTGTGGGCGTGAGAGAGAGAGAGACCGAAAGAGAGTGATCGGTTTGTCTATTTGAACCTGTTGTATTATCTCTGGTACATTTTGATCTTTTCCCAGTTCATTCAAATGAATCTGCATTGTACAGTACGAACAACCATCTCTGTGGCCAAGTGGACGATGCCTCTGTACCTGTGAGGATGTGCTGGTGCATTAGGTAATGAACAGGTTTTTCTCCCTCTCCTTGTAGCCAGAGTCTGAGCCTCATGTGGCGGTTCGTCCAGAGCCTCTGAACCCCTTTCATGCTCTGATGTCGCTCACGGCCACAGCATTGTTCGGCCTCGCGAGGATCCAACCCTCCCCACCTCCAAACGCTTCTCTAACTTTAACAAGCCAATTGCAATCCCACTTAGGGTCGCTTCACATCTGAACAGGGCGTGAGCGGATGGGAAGATACAGAAGAACATCTGAGATGAGAAAGAGGATGGGGGGGGGGGGAGAAGAGAAGGAGGGATGAAGAGGCGGGCAAGTGAAGAGGAGGAGATGGAAAGGGGAGAACGAAGGGAAGGACGATGGAGCGGAAGAGGAGGTGAAGGAGGTGGAGGCGAGAGAGGAGAGGCATGAGGGAGAGGAGGATGAGGAGAAAGAAACAGAGGACAGAAGAGGGCAGAGGAGAAGGAGCAGGAGGAAGTGCCTGAGTCTCAGGTGTGATTCAGAGTGTCAGGCCCCACGACAGAAGCTCATATATTATTTGGTTCCATCCTGCAGCAACGTGGGACTGATAAACACTAGGTAGCGACAACATTATTGGGATCTGCACTGTAACGAAGCGCAGTTCGTTACTTGTATATTTTGCACATGTGGTAACTATTTATGGGCACAACAACAACATAGGTGATAGTAATAATCGCACATTGCACTTGAGTCACAGTAGCACTTTATTTGCCATGATTTGCACAATACATTTTGCACATTGCGTAGTTGCACATTTTCTAGATATTTAACTTTATTTATTGAATGTGTGTGAGCTTGTGAGGAACCTCGTGACCGCGGTTGATTGTATACTGTCGGGCAGGTACGGGATTGTGCAATTGGCTCCGCCTGCAAGAAGAGAGGAATATTAAGCTCCACCGAAGTTAAGCAGTGTAGAAGTATTGGTGAATATGTGTGCGCAATATAATCAGCTGTAAGTGAGTAAGTTAGTGCTATGGTGACGAGGTACGTTGTAGTTGTCTAACATTTACCTTTCCGGTCCGATGTCTGCTCCAGGGTGCACGGCCAAAAGATTCCCCGGGGCACAGCTCCATCATAAAGGTTCCGGGAGAGACCAATGGACAAGTTAGGAAGTGGGGATGTTTCAAAGGTTCACCTGTGGAGTGGAAGAGTCCGATGATTAAAATGGTGGCACAGTATTTAAGGAGGCAGTGGCTCTCTGTCTGGGGGACTGGTCTGACATTGCATGTGTTTGTTGGGAATGTTTGTACTGCACAATAAAAAGAGAAACCTGACCACTGACCAAAGTTCCTTGGACATCATCCAGCCGCTCACGGGCCACAGTCCGACAAATGGTGTCAGAAGTGGGATCCCACACTGGAAAAACAGGATGCCCAGGAAAACAAAACAAGATGGACGGGACGAACCAGATGATGGAGCTTGCGCATCTGCTGACCCAGGGGCAGAGGCATCAGCGAACGAGAAGCTGGAGGAGCTAGCAGGTCTGTTGAAAGGTCTGTTTCGATCCCAGGCAGTAAAGGATCAAAAGATGGAGGAAGAGTCGGCACGCCAAGAACAGCGTTGGGAAAGTGTGCGGCATCAGTTTTCCCAGATACAGCAGCAAGTCAATTTGATGAGAGAAGAAAACAGATATGAGGGTGGACGCCAGGCCACCAATAATAATGATGATGATGATGTGGATGATGGAGATCTAGGTGAGATGACTTACCAAAATTACAGGCCAGAGGGGGCACCCCTAGCCCATAGGGAGCCTAAACTGCTTCCGTTGTCTGCTGAGGATGATATTGAACATTTCCTGACTACTTTTGAGAGGATGGCTCATGTTTGCCGCTGGCACAAGGATCAATGGGCCATGCGTCTTGTTCCCCTACTCACTGGCAAAGCTCGGAGTGCCTATGTTTTGATGGACATTAAAGACTCTGAAAAGTATGATATTGTTAAGGCTGCTATATTGGAAAAATATGAGATTACTCCAGAAACTTACAGAGGACGATTCCGGTCCCTGAGGATTGAACCGAGTGAGACTCCACGGGAGCTGTATGTTCGTCTGAAGGAGTCGTTCTCAAAATGGGTCAGGCCGGAGAAATCAACGGTAAAGGAAATATCGGAGACTATTATCCTGGAACAGTTTCTGAGGATGGTCCATCCGGAGCTGGAGGTCTGGATCAAAGAGCATGATGCCAAGACAGCAGAAGATGCAGCTCGACTTGCGGAGGTCTTCGTGTCTGCCAGAAGAGGCAGCCGGAGTGCCACGTTCGGCTGGGAGAACCAACAAGACCCTCCGAGTAAGTCCTATAGCAGTGAACAGAGGTCTGGTCAGCCACAAAGTAGGGTATTCTCTAATAGTGGGCAGTTCAATCCCCAGGCCCCAAGCAGTACCAACGAGCCTCCACCCAGATCGGGCAAACAGGACTTCAGGTGCTACCAATGTAATGGTTTAGGTCACACCAAGCAGTTTTGCCCAACCATTAACCACACTAAGCCAGCTCTCTTGTGTTCACTCTCAAGGCCAACCGTAGTAGACATAGGGCAGGAGAACAATGACAGAACGATAGCACCTGTTTTAGTGAATAGTCAGCGCGAGGAAGCCTTACTTGACTCAGGGAGTTTCCAGTCAGTAATACTGTCCAGCCTTGTTCCAAGAGAAAAGTGGAGTGAAGAGACAGTCACACTCAGCTGTGTTCATGGTGATGAGCACGAGTACCCCATTGCAGAAGTGTACATAACAGTAGGAGGCCAGACATTTCTTTTGCCAGTAGCTCTAGCCCCCACCCTACCACATGCAGTCATCCTAGGAAAAGATGTCCCCACTCTCCTAGATTTGATCCACGATGCACAGAGCTCAGGAAGGGAGTTGCCTTTTCTGGGGGTAGACTTTGAGACAAGTCCAGTGAAGCCACTCAAGTCCAAGGCTCAGCGGAGGGGAGGAAACTTTCAGGGCACAGCCAAAAAAAGGATAGAAGAACTGTCAACACCAGAATGCCCCTTGGACAGTGTCATCCCATCCAGCCTGGCAACCACCGCTTCCGTGGCAGATAAGAAGGTCATCGCAACCAAGGTCTGGGGTACAGTTAAGTGGTTCAACGTCAGGAATGGTTATGGGTTCATCAACAGGAATGACACAAAAGAGGATGTCTTTGTACACCAGACTGCCATAAAGAAAAACAACCCAAGGAAATACCTCCGCAGTGTTGGAGATGGAGAGACGGTGGAGTTTGATGTTGTTGAGGGGGAAAAGGGAGCTGAGGCAGCCAACGTCACTGGCCCAGGGGGTGTTCCAGTCCAGGGAAGCAAGTACGCAGCTGACAGGAACCGTTACAGGCGGTATCCTCGCAGGAGGGGCCCACCTCGTGGCAACTACCCGGAGAACTACCAGAGCGACGGCGAGGGCAAGGGTGAGCCAGGCAGCCGTGACAAGAACAGCCGTGAGGGGGCAGAGAGCGCCCTGGAGGGAGCGAGGCAGCGCCGGCCCTCCTACCCTGGCAGACAACGCTACCCGCCATACTTTGGTGGCGAAGGGGAAGAGAACCAGGGAGGTCCAGACCAGGGCAACCAACCAATGAGGCAGAACTACTACAGAGGCTTCCGACCAAGGGGTCCACCCCGTCCCAGTTCGATCGGCAACGGGAGCGGCAAGGGGACAGCAGAGAGAGCCACCGCCGGCATAGGCCTTTACCAGCCATCAGCAGCGGGACCGAGACACAACCACCGCAGCCTGCTGCCGATGCGGAGAGCCCTCCAGCCCTATGACTTCACTGCTCAATACAGGTCAGGGAAGTCCAATGTTGTGGCGGACTGTCTGTCCAGGGTATCTGAGGACTGAGGTACTGTTCTCCTTCAGGAGAGGGGGAGGAAATGTAACGAAGCGCAGTTCGTTACTTGTATATTTTGCACATGTGGTAACTATTTATGGGCACAACAACAACATAGGTGATAGTAATAATCGCACATTGCACTTGAGTCACAGTAGCACTTTATTTGCCATGATTTGCACAATACATTTTGCACATTGCGTAGTTGCACATTTTCTAGATATTTAACTTTATTTATTGAATGTGTGTGAGCTTGTGAGGAACCTCGTGACCGCGGTTGATTGTATACTGTCGGGCAGGTACGGGATTGTGCAATTGGCTCCGCCTGCAAGAAGAGAGGAATATTAAGCTCCACCGAAGTTAAGCAGTGTAGAAGTATTGGTGAATATGTGTGCGCAATATAATCAGCTGTAAGTGAGTAAGTTAGTGCTATGGTGACGAGGTACGTTGTAGTTGTCTAACATTTACCTTTCCGGTCCGATGTCTGCTCCAGGGTGCACGGCCAAAAGATTCCCCCGGGGCACAGCTCCATCATAAAGGTTCCGGGAGAGACCAATGGACAAGTTAGGAAGTGGGGATGTTTCAAAGGTTCACCTGTGGAGTGGAAGAGTCCGATGATTAAAATGGTGGCACAGTATTTAAGGAGGCAGTGGCTCTCTGTCTGGGGGACTGGTCTGACATTGCATGTGTTTGTTGGGAATGTTTGTACTGCACAATAAAAAAAGAGAAACCTGACCACTGACCAAAGTTCCTTGGACATCATCCAGCCGCTCACGGGCCACAGTCCGACATGCACGCTAGCAACTCTTTTTGAAGCTCATCCACAGTACTCAGAGAACTGGGGAATGTAGAACCGGCAAATGTAGAACCAGGGAAGGTAGAACAAGAGTCAATATATCCTGCGTAATATTGGTGTTCTGCGTTCTGAGAGACCTAGTGAAGGGTGAGGCTGGAATGAGAGGGAGAGAGTGGGGGAGTGTGCTGAAAAGGCTGTGATACCTAATGTCCACTTTATATGCATACAAACATGATACTATGGCTATGATTATTTATCTGGAGCGGGTTTTCAGTTGTCAAAACTTTGCCGCATCGGGAAACTTGAGGTGAAAGGGTTTTCGAGTTGATTTCTCATATGTTGTATGTGAAATACGTCTGTATTTCTTGTAATGTTATCGTCCTTCCATGCAAACACGTCACCGTCAATGTATTAGGGTTGGAGTCATTCAGGGCTAAGATCATGTTAGTCACCTCATGTTAGTTACTTGGGCTACTCATAGTGAATTGGAACTTCAGCTCAAGGTCTTAAAACAGAATTGCTATCTTTAAATCATTTTATAATATTTTTACTTGCCAAAATGAAAT
>CM059305.1:7312500-7315000 GCA_030340665.1 Neosalanx taihuensis
AGCTGCCGTGTGCAGGAGGAAGACACAGGGCCGAGCGCTGAGTGACAATATCTGGGCGGTCGTACATCCCTGAGGAACGCTGACAAAAGAAGAATTCACAGCATGCCAGTCCATCTTCATTAAAACCCCCAGTCAACAGAGTCCACTGCTGCCTACCGGCCAAAACCTTCCCTAAGTAGCATCTGCTGCTGCAGGTCCCTCAAACCGAACTGAGATGTTGGTGGCTGTTCTCCGCCCAAGCAAGACAAGGAACCACAGAGACCAATCAAATCCAGACTTCAAACGAGGCTGACAGTTGGACACAAGGGCAAGTTCTCTATCCAGAACCCCTCCTGGAAAATCCCCCTCAACTTCAGAGCTCCATGAGAGCGGTTATCTCCTCAAACCAATTATTTGATTAGGGCTGGGCAGAATGGACGGAATTATGCAGCCTGTTAACGAGGAGATGAGGCTGGAGGAAGAATCTGTGTTTCTGAGGGATCTGTCCTGAGCACCACAGGGCTGGAACTCAAAACGAAGAAGAACCTGATCAAAAGTAAGCCCTCCGAAATAAAGTAACAAAGATCTCCCTTTTTAAATGTTTTTTTTTGTTCTCCTCTCGCCCAAGCTCTGATGATGTCTGGGGAAGAAGTGAGCTTTTGAAGAGAGGATGAAGCACCTTGGAAGCAGCGTCCCTTGCGGACTCCCCTGTGGAGTTCCCCTGGGAAGAACCTTCTTTATGGAGGAAAATTATGCAGAGAAAAGAAACCGTGGTTGGGAAGAACCTTCTTTCACGCATATAACTTAGAACCTAGAACCTTCTTATCACACATTTAAACTGTTTTAACAAATTCGGTCTACATTGTGTCTGAGGTTTGTTGCAATGAAACTATTACATGACTATGTACTGTCTCTAGCTAGCAATACCGGGTCATTTTTGGAATATTTATATCTGGGTTCGATTAGATATGTAAAACTATAGCTTTATATATCTGTAGGCTACTCACATTCTATGAAAAGAGTCATAAGAATTACACAACTAGCGTTCCAAGAGCAAGGTGCACAACCTTTCATATGAGGGAATGGAATTCTAAAAGCACACAAGGATGGAAGATAGCAATGCTTCGGCGCTGGTAACTGATTTAGATTCGGAACGGCACGAGTCACATCCGAATCCGGACAGAGGCCTTGTTACTGGACCCAGAGTAACGAGTCAAAGAGGTTCAAACAGCTCAACAACAGAGAGCGATTCTCTTCATCTAACCTTCAAAACCACATTCATATATGAATGTCTTGGTACTCTGGGTCTCGATCATTCTTACTGCCAAGGATGGAAAAAGAAGTGAATGTTGCATGAGCATACTATTCTCGAACTTTCGGTAGCCAACAGTTTTTCAACTAAGGTCCGAAACGGGTTTAGTTTAGTAACGCCGACAAACACTTTCCTCATCGGTTCAGTAAACAATCCAGCAAGGTGTCAACATTTTAGTGAGAGGACATTTTCCAAGCGGGCAAATCAGGACTAAACACTCGAGCGAACTAAAAACAATTACGGAAGCTAAATTAACTGAATAAAGCAGGGGTACATTTGAAATGAATAAACAGGAAAAACAAACGAACAGACGACACAATAAACAGTAATTATTCGGACGCAGCCCATTAAAAATGCCCGATTTGATGCTTCTCTCTGTGTATGTTAAGAGAGCTTGAACAAATAAATATAAATATATATAAAAAGTTTTCTTTAGCCTCCGCACACAATTCCAAGTTATCCAGTTGGAGTCCTCTTCTACATTCCAACACATCTGGAAGAATGAGGGTCTACGACTGACTTAAAACACTATTCACTCTTGCAAACCAGTCCAAAGGATTCCTTTTGTCTTCCACTGACAAACAACAGAGTAATAATGACATGGTTATTTATTCAGCCACAGCAAATCAAACCAACCCAGACATTTGGCTCAACAACATTCGAAAAGACATCCTATTTTGTTGGAATTCTTCATCAGTCTCGTGGGAGAGAATACAAAAAAAGAAGAAGATGAGACTCTTCCTCTCTGAAGAAGACCCCCCCCCCAACACCCCCGGCGATGTTGCGTAACGCTGCACTTGTGACTATTGACAGGAAACACAGCCGCTGCTAACGTCAGGCTGCTAGCGTTAGCATCCCTCTGGAGAGTCGTGTGCAACATGATAGCACAATGGGAAAAAAGAAGCAGGAAACACAATAGTCTTTGTTGGGTTTCCTGTATTCACACGAGGCAAATTAATAGACAAAAGCTGAAGAGAAACAAGAGATGGCTTCCACACACACACACACACACACGCACGTTTACAAAAGAATAAACCGATAACCTTATTTTTTAATCTTAAAATCGATCTCTATTCCCCCGATATAGAGGTTCAGCTGTCACCAAAAGGAAGCATCAACAGCATGTCTGGACTCAAAAAGAGATGCAGGCATCCGCCCAGAAGATCGCCTTCCACCATTAAGCTCCAAGCATGAGTTTATAGGTGTCCT
>CM059305.1:7320000-7327500 GCA_030340665.1 Neosalanx taihuensis
AGCTTGCTCCCAGGTAATAACCACATGTTTTGTTGGCCTGCATTAGTGTAGCAAACAATTATCTTTCTAAAAGTGCACTTGCTTTCAAAGTAGTGAGGAAGTGTGGAGAGAAGAGAGGAGGGAATAGAAGGATAGAAATGTGGCATATTTGTTGACACTGTTATTTACTTTAATTTTGTGTATGATACTAGCTACGGTGCCTCATGTTGTGTCCTATTGACGTTGTTGAGACAGAGAGAGAGAGAGAGAAAGAGAGAGAGAGAGAGAGAGAGAGAGAGAGAGAGAGAGAGAGAGAGAGAGAGAGGCTGAGAGGTGACTGGTTGCTGTCTTGATGGACTCGAAGAAGGAAGCTGACTGTGAAATTGATAAACAACAGAAGTGATTGAAGCAGCTCAGTAATACATCTGATCTGAGGTCTGTCAGGTCTGCAGGTTACAGCAGCTGCAGAGAACATCTAAACCAATATCTGTTTGAGTTTGTATGTTTGCATGTGTGTCTGTGTGTGTCTGTGTGTGTGTGTGTGTCTGTGTGTGTCTATGGGTGTGTGACTGTGTGTCTGTATGTGTGTGTGTGTGTGTCTGTGTGTGTCACCTAACTCCCTGAGCTGAAGACCTTTCAGGTTTTACAGTAACAGTCTCTCCTATCTCTTCCTGCCTGATCAGTATCAGAGCCACTGTTAAAGCCACTCTCCACTCTCCTCTCTCCAGTCTCTCCCTCTCTCCCCCCCTCTCTGTCTCTCTCTCTCCCTCTCTTTCTCTCTCCCTCTCTTCAGTCTCTCTCTCCCTCTCTCCAGTCTCTCTCTCTCTCTCTCTCTCCCTCTCTTTCTCTCTCCCTCTCTCCAGTCTCCCTCTCTTCAGTATCTGCTGCAGCACCACAACACAATGACCATCCTCCAGTAAGGCTGGGAATCACACTGGCAATGCACTGACATTTAAACCACACACACTGACATACACACACAAACACTGACATCCACACACACTCACACACACACACACACACACACACACACACACACACACACACACACACACACACACACACACACACACTGACATACGCACGCGTACACACACACCTCAAGAGGAGTTTGTTTCATGCTCGGCTGAGGAGAATACAAAGACAGACTCCCTGTTGAATTGGTGGAGAGTTTGTGTCACTGTGAGAGAAAAGGAGTGTGTGTGTGTATCCATGTGTGTGTGTCTGTGTGTGTCCGTGTGTGTGTGTGTGTGTGTCCGTGTGTGGGAGTGAAACCAGAGCAGAGCAAAGTGTCTGCTAAGTCCTGGAGGAAAAGGTTGCAGTCTGACAGCGCAGACAGAGAGTCTGGGGAAACATGTGCTGGTGTCTGTCACAGCAGGGGTCACCACACACACACACACGTCCTCAGATACACACACACACACACACACACACACACAAACAAGTCCTCAGTCACTCACACATTCACACATACATAACCTCAGACACACACGCGTTCTCCAGAAAACAAGTCCTACATATATCCTGTCCCTTGCTGTCCTGCTGCCACTGAAAGCACCAAGACTTTCATGGAGCGAAGCTGATCTGTACAAAGGCTCCTCTCCATGTCCCCATGGTTACAGTGCAAACATGCTGGATCATTTGATTCTTCTAGAACAAACTCAATGCATCTATAAGACACTGTACTGTAACTAAGAAATAATACATATATACTGTACATTGATGATAAGTAATAGTCACTCACAGCGGGTATGGGATGGTTAGCTTGGAGAGTCTTAGCTTCAGTGAGTTTCTTTTTCAGAGGAAGGTAGCGGGAGATAAACTGTCTGGGAGGAGAGAGGGAGAGGAGGATGATGTTGGGGAGGGAGGGATGGAGGGAGAGTAAGGGTAATGGAGGAGGGAGGGAGAGGAGGATGATGTTGGGGAGGGAGGGATGGAGGGAGAGTAAGGGTAAAGGAGGAGGGAGGGAGAGGAGGATGATGTTGGGGAGGGAGGGATAGAGGGAGAGTAAGGGTAATGGAGGAGGGAGGGAGGGAAAGAAATGAAGGAGGGAGAAGGTGGAGAGATAATAATGTGATGTGTTTGTGTCTGATCACGAGACAGTGAGTCCCCTGGATGGTCTGGGCCTGCTGGAGCACTCATGTCGTCCACCTCCAGCTCACATGTGGCTCATGAAACTTTCTTTCTCCACAACTGAAAACCATACGGAGGCTTAGAGGAGTCTGGAGAGAGAGAGCAAACCACTCTATGTGTTGACTCTACTTCTTCTTCGTTTCGCGGTCTGAAACCACGTCCTCAGTAGATGCTCTGGTTCTGAAGCGTCATATCGTCTCACACGAAGGCTGACATTTTCATTTCTGTTCGGCAAAGACTGCATCTCCACACACACGCACGCGCACACACACCCACACATACATTCACACTACACACACACACACACACACTAACACTCTCACACACTACACACACACTCACGCTGTCTAATCACAACAAATCAGTCTGCCTCCTTATAAATGTCAAGTCATTAGGTGGCAGTGGTTTCACTCTGGCTAATTGGACTGAGGTAAAAATAGCTTCTCTTCATTGATTTCTGTGCTTTCTTTCCTCAGTTGTGGTGAAGCTTGTGTGGTCAAAGACTGCCTCCTGTCCGTGGGTACGAGGGGATGTGGTGACGACGGATGATCGTCATCGTTTTAACTAGCAATCAATATAAGATCGCATTGACTGGTGCCATTTTCTGCCACAATCAATCTTCTCCTTCTCCTCCCCCAGTGTTACAGGATTAGGGAAGTCCTGGGATCGACAAACATGAAATATCCTGTTGTCAGTGTTGTCAACACATTATATAAAAAGAAAAACAACATTGAATTTTATTTTAGATTTTTTTAGATTTATAGTTATAGAAATATAAGCCTGTATAGGTCAAAAAGTTGCTGTTTTTTGGTATAGTTTTAGATGGATTTATTTACTTGCTGTAAATATAAATATAAATAAATAAATATTTACTTGCTCTGTAGACCACACACACACACGTGTGTGTAGCACGATCTCAACTCAGATCTGCTGAGCCCTCAGTGAAAAACACAACTACACAACATCCCCACGGCACAATCTCACATCCTGTCAAGCCTCCTCTAGCGCCCGTGGAGGGCAGCCTGACCCGCAACACTCCAACCCTCCAAGCTCCAGCTCGTCTCTCGAACAACCGAACAACAAACTCCAAACCAGATCTGGAACTCTTAACACCGTGTGGAATCACGTCCTTTCCACTCCACTAGGGGGCAGACTTGTATAGCTTCCTGTGATTGTTCCTAGCAGCAACCCCCTGCTGATGGTCTGGTAATTCCTGAGCCGTGTGACTGGCTAGATGGACTTTATTTGAGAATGTCACGTCCCTCTGTACACAGCTAATGAAAGTGGTGGGAAGTCTAACGCAACCAGACTGCATAGTGTGTGTGTGTGTGTGTGTGCGTGCTCCTAACTGTCTCATCTCTTTCAGCCATTAGTCAGCACCTTGACGAACTGGCTCCTTCCTGAATGAGCTGTGACCAGAGCGACCTTTCTCAAGCCCTCAGAAGACACTGAAGAGCCTAACATTGATGGAACAGACGCACGCCTCCTTTCATTTGACGACAGCTTCAGTCTGGATCCTTTAATTTATCCCCAAACTCGAGGAAAGGACTTGAACAGGGACGTAATGTGCAGGCTTCTGTCCCCTGCAGTGCTTACATGAGGTACCTTTGTGGGCGTGAGAGAGAGAGAGACCGAAAGAGAGTGATCGGTTTGTCTATTTGAACCTGTTGTATTATCTCTGGTACATTTTGATCTTTTCCCAGTTCATTCAAATGAATCTGCATTGTACAGTACGAACAACCATCTCTGTGGCCAAGTGGACGATGCCTCTGTACCTGTGAGGATGTGCTGGTGCATTAGGTAATGAACAGGTTTTTTCTCCCTCTCCTTGTAGCCAGAGTCTGAGCCTCATGTGGCGGTTCGTCCAGAGCCTCTGAACCCCTTTCATGCTCTGATGTCGCTCACGGCCACAGCATTGTTCGGCCTCGCGAGGATCCAACCCTCCCCACCTCCAAACGCTTCTCTAACTTTAACAAGCCAATTGCAATCCCACTTAGGGTCGCTTCACATCTGAACAGGGCGTGAGCGGATGGGAAGATACAGAAGAACATCTGAGATGAGAAAGAGGATGGGGGGGGGGGGGGGGGGGGAGAAGAGAAGGAGGGATGAAGAGGCGGGCAAGTGAAGAGGAGGAGATGGAAAGGGGAGAACGAAGGGAAGGACGATGGAGCGGAAGAGGAGGTGAAGGAGGTGGAGGCGAGAGAGGAGAGGCATGAGGGAGAGGAGGATGAGGAGAAAGAAACAGAGGACAGAAGAGGGCAGAGGAGAAGGAGCAGGAGGAAGTGCCTGAGTCTCAGGTGTGATTCAGAGTGTCAGGCCCCACGACAGAAGCTCATATATTATTTGGTTCCATCCTGCAGCAACGTGGGACTGATAAACACTAGGTAGCGACAACATTATTGGGATCTGCACTGTAACGAAGCGCAGTTCGTTACTTGTATATTTTGCACATGTGGTAACTATTTATGGGCACAACAACAACATAGGTGATAGTAATAATCGCACATTGCACTTGAGTCACAGTAGCACTTTATTTGCCATGATTTGCACAATACATTTTGCACATTGCGTAGTTGCACATTTTCTAGATATTTAACTTTATTTATTGAATGTGTGTGAGCTTGTGAGGAACCTCGTGACCGCGGTTGATTGTATACTGTCGGGCAGGTACGGGATTGTGCAATTGGCTCCGCCTGCAAGAAGAGAGGAATATTAAGCTCCACCGAAGTTAAGCAGTGTAGAAGTATTGGTGAATATGTGTGCGCAATATAATCAGCTGTAAGTGAGTAAGTTAGTGCTATGGTGACGAGGTACGTTGTAGTTGTCTAACATTTACCTTTCCGGTCCGATGTCTGCTCCAGGGTGCACGGCCAAAAGATTCCCCCGGGGCACAGCTCCATCATAAAGGTTCCGGGAGAGACCAATGGACAAGTTAGGAAGTGGGGATGTTTCAAAGGTTCACCTGTGGAGTGGAAGAGTCCGATGATTAAAATGGTGGCACAGTATTTAAGGAGGCAGTGGCTCTCTGTCTGGGGGACTGGTCTGACATTGCATGTGTTTGTTGGGAATGTTTGTACTGCACAATAAAAAAAGAGAAACCTGACCACTGACCAAAGTTCCTTGGACATCATCCAGCCGCTCACGGGCCACAGTCCGACAAATGGTGTCAGAAGTGGGATCCCACACTGGAAAAACAGGATGCCCAGGAAAACAAAACAAGATGGACGGGACGAACCAGATGATGGAGCTTGCGCATCTGCTGACCCAGGGGCAGAGGCATCAGCGAACGAGAAGCTGGAGGAGCTAGCAGGTCTGTTGAAAGGTCTGTTTCGATCCCAGGCAGTAAAGGATCAAAAGATGGAGGAAGAGTCGGCACGCCAAGAACAGCGTTGGGAAAGTGTGCGGCATCAGTTTTCCCAGATACAGCAGCAAGTCAATTTGATGAGAGAAGAAAACAGATATGAGGGTGGACGCCAGGCCACCAATAATAATGATGATGATGATGTGGATGATGGAGATCTAGGTGAGATGACTTACCAAAATTACAGGCCAGAGGGGGCACCCCTAGCCCATAGGGAGCCTAAACTGCTTCCGTTGTCTGCTGAGGATGATATTGAACATTTCCTGACTACTTTTGAGAGGATGGCTCATGTTTGCCGCTGGCACAAGGATCAATGGGCCATGCGTCTTGTTCCCCTACTCACTGGCAAAGCTCGGAGTGCCTATGTTTTGATGGACATTAAAGACTCTGAAAAGTATGATATTGTTAAGGCTGCTATATTGGAAAAATATGAGATTACTCCAGAAACTTACAGAGGACGATTCCGGTCCCTGAGGATTGAACCGAGTGAGACTCCACGGGAGCTGTATGTTCGTCTGAAGGAGTCGTTCTCAAAATGGGTCAGGCCGGAGAAATCAACGGTAAAGGAAATATCGGAGACTATTATCCTGGAACAGTTTCTGAGGATGGTCCATCCGGAGCTGGAGGTCTGGATCAAAGAGCATGATGCCAAGACAGCAGAAGATGCAGCTCGACTTGCGGAGGTCTTCGTGTCTGCCAGAAGAGGCAGCCGGAGTGCCACGTTCGGCTGGGAGAACCAACAAGACCCTCCGAGTAAGTCCTATAGCAGTGAACAGAGGTCTGGTCAGCCACAAAGTAGGGTATTCTCTAATAGTGGGCAGTTCAATCCCCAGGCCCCAAGCAGTACCAACGAGCCTCCACCCAGATCGGGCAAACAGGACTTCAGGTGCTACCAATGTAATGGTTTAGGTCACACCAAGCAGTTTTGCCCAACCATTAACCACACTAAGCCAGCTCTCTTGTGTTCACTCTCAAGGCCAACCGTAGTAGACATAGGGCAGGAGAACAATGACAGAACGATAGCACCTGTTTTAGTGAATAGTCAGCGCGAGGAAGCCTTACTTGACTCAGGGAGTTTCCAGTCAGTAATACTGTCCAGCCTTGTTCCAAGAGAAAAGTGGAGTGAAGAGACAGTCACACTCAGCTGTGTTCATGGTGATGAGCACGAGTACCCCATTGCAGAAGTGTACATAACAGTAGGAGGCCAGACATTTCTTTTGCCAGTAGCTCTAGCCCCCACCCTACCACATGCAGTCATCCTAGGAAAAGATGTCCCCACTCTCCTAGATTTGATCCACGATGCACAGAGCTCAGGAAGGGAGTTGCCTTTTCTGGGGGTAGACTTTGAGACAAGTCCAGTGAAGCCACTCAAGTCCAAGGCTCAGCGGAGGGGAGGAAACTTTCAGGGCACAGCCAAAAAAAGGATAGAAGAACTGTCAACACCAGAATGCCCCTTGGACAGTGTCATCCCATCCAGCCTGGCAACCACCGCTTCCGTGGCAGATAAGAAGGTCATCGCAACCAAGGTCTGGGGTACAGTTAAGTGGTTCAACGTCAGGAATGGTTATGGGTTCATCAACAGGAATGACACAAAAGAGGATGTCTTTGTACACCAGACTGCCATAAAGAAAAACAACCCAAGGAAATACCTCCGCAGTGTTGGAGATGGAGAGACGGTGGAGTTTGATGTTGTTGAGGGGGAAAAGGGAGCTGAGGCAGCCAACGTCACTGGCCCAGGGGGTGTTCCAGTCCAGGGAAGCAAGTACGCAGCTGACAGGAACCGTTACAGGCGGTATCCTCGCAGGAGGGGCCCACCTCGTGGCAACTACCCGGAGAACTACCAGAGCGACGGCGAGGGCAAGGGTGAGCCAGGCAGCCGTGACAAGAACAGCCGTGAGGGGGCAGAGAGCGCCCTGGAGGGAGCGAGGCAGCGCCGGCCCTCCTACCCTGGCAGACAACGCTACCCGCCATACTTTGGTGGCGAAGGGGAAGAGAACCAGGGAGGTCCAGACCAGGGCAACCAACCA